>CALNHX010004350.1:0-129351 GCA_940337035.1 Agriotes lineatus
TTCAGCGATTTTGATGAAGTTTTTAGAGTTTGTTTATAACTAAATGAGGTATGTTTTGGACCTATTACAATTGATGTAGTAATTCCAGGGGCGTGACCAGGGGGGCATAACGATTAGGTTTTTGCACAAAAAAATAACGCCCACTATATTTTTTGCAATTTTTATATATTTTTTAATAAAGCAACTAAAAATGCTACTTATTTGTCTACTGAGATTTTTCAGATCTAGCTTCGTTTTCAAAAAAAAACTTAAAGCCCATTTTTTTGCACGCCTTTGAACCTGTTAAGACAAAAGCTAAAATGCTTGAATATCTAAAACCGCTTAACCGGTTTTAGTGAAACTTGAAGGTTTACTAGTGCTATTAATGATCATGTTTTGCCACACTTAGAAATATTATTTATTCCAGGGGCGGCTGGTTTTTTTTTTAACTTTAACACTCTGTATCTCAGAACAAAGCATTTCCGAACCCATATTTATTAGGATTTTTTTGTTTGTCTTGATGAGATCTAGAAGGGGGTAAAATATTTTACCCTTTTTTTCAACACCCTGTATAGAAATGTCATAGTTAACAAATACATCTTTTGCGACACTAATATCCCATGTAAAGCATCTAACATAACTACCACTGGTGTTAATTGGTTACATGTTAAAATGCTTCTCATCCTACGATTTTGTAATTTTGTAACAATTTATTTAAATTAAATTGATGCGATAAAGATGCACAGTAATCAAAGTGAGGTAATATAATGGTTCTATATACAGTAATTTTGGAATTGATTGACAGATTTTTTGCAATTCTTGAGTAAAGGTACAACTTTTTTGAGATATTCTTAACAAGATAATCAAAATGCGATTTAAAATTTAACACATTATCTACATGAAACCAAAATATTTAACTGATGTTATAATTTCTATCTAATAGATTTATATTATTTTTTTTAAACATTTATATTTATACTTTGTCGTAAAAATCATTCCCATTCTTTTCGAAACATTTAATTTTAATTTATTACATTTTAAATATTTAGATACACTTTCTAATACAATATTCATTTTCTGAAGCGCCATTCCAATATCTCTGTCACTGCATGCCAACATTGTATCGTCAGCCAACAAATTTAAAAAAATCGCAATTAACAAATAAGTTAATATCATTTAAGTAACATGTAAACAACAACGTATGATCTCAATACCGTTTCCAAACAATTGTTAGATCTTCATTTAGAATTGTCCAATACTGTGAGCTTTCTTGACTGGTCTCTCTTCGACTCGATAGCCAATTTTGGATCTTACCATCGAGGATTGGGGGTCCATTTCTCCATATCTTCTATAGTTCCTATGAAAACATCGAAATTTGCACCGCCACCGAATTTTATTTGTGAGGGGCACATGAAGCAAGAGATGTACCGCATTGAAATTACCACTCGTCAACAGTTATTGCAACGAATTCAGGACACGGCCAATTAAATAAAAAATACTCCCAGGCATTCGTATCGCTTTCCGCTTTCCACAAGTTTCGTCCTTTTTCTTTGAAAATGAATAAGCTTTCATCAATGCAGAGTTCTCGATTAGTTCTGAAATATATAATACCGAAATTTTTCTCTCGTATGGTCCACGATTCCACGTACGTATCTCCATTGTTTGGCTGGTTATTATCGCTAAAATAAAATCTACCTCGCAGCATTGTTGCACCAAAGGAAGGTGTAGCAATCAACGGAATCCTGCCCCTTTTATTTATTTACAGTGTCAGGAAATATTTTATAGAAATTATATAATGCAATTTCTGAATCAGTTGTATGTGTGATGGTAGACCAACTTTGTTTTTAGTAAATCTTTTAGATTATGATAGTCTATTTTAAAATTGTTTGACTTCAAGGTTTGGAAGTTTCTTGTAGGGTTGCCAGTCCAGACTAGGGTGGGGCGAAAACGGACTAGAAAATGTTTTAATCTTTTCCATAACGCATCACCCCTCAAAAGTTGCCTATTGGTGTAAGTAATGTATTTCCAAAAACTCGTTCAATTTGCAAAATGTTTTCTACCTCCAACTTTCTCCTAAATATTTTGCCCGTTTTACCATGCAATGCTGATAGTTCATGCTAGTTTATACACACACGAATAAGCACAAACACATTTTTCAAATAAATTTTATAACACTAAATTGAAATAAACGCAAAAATATAAAAGGATGTAAAATTCGACCGCACTACAGCAACTCTAAACCTTCAAATTACTTAAAAATTTGATTTAGTTACAAAAGTTCGTAGATCTTGTCTTGATTTCATTCTGGCTCGGATGAAACCATCTCTTGAGTCAGGTCCTACGACATGTGCTACCCTCGGTTATTAATTTTACACATCGTTCCACTGATTGTGTGTGGCAGGAAAATCTGGAAAAATATACCACCGGTGTTTGTTCTTGCTTAATAAGAAAATTTAATTCTTCATCATTTTAGGTGTCTGCCAGTTAATCATGTCAATGTAGTCAGTAGTAGCGAAATTAAGTAGCAGAATTTTTATCAGTTTTGTACAATTATTATCTTTAGCTTGTCGAGTTTTAAGATTACGCCTCCGTCCTAGTTCTCCTCAGAATCTGAAGACGGTGTAACATGTCTTAAATAATGTGGCCCTGTTTTTTCAATCAATGACAGATGTTCTTGTACTATAGTTCGACAATGGTGCTTACTTTTATTATGTTCCATTACTAGTGTCTGGTTTCTATCGTCGAAAAATAGAGCACGAAGTACTTTGCCCGCATTGTTTCGTTCAACGCAACATGAGCTTTTACTCTCTTCCTTTGGAATGTACGTTTATCAATTACCCTCGATGTGTCATCTTTGATAATCATTCCTACATCTTGTAAAACGGCAGAGGTGATGGCTGCAGCGGTTCATCTATTCGAAACCGCAAATCTGTTACATGTTTTGGCCAATGTGGGTAATTTAATTCTCATTTGAGGCTGTTTAGATATTGGAGTTGGTATTGTTGATGATGTTGAAGTTCCAGGCTGATTAAAAGGTTCGTGGCCGTTTTCATCAATCCGTTGATATTTTGGAGTAAGTTCCGATACATTTATTTCATGCAATTCATTGTTACTATTTGATGCATTCTCTGAATTTGGGTTAGCACCACGTACCGTAGTATTTTTAACTTTTCTATCTTCACGTAGAGATAATTTCTTAGACATCACAGAATAAACGTACCCAACGAACATTTATCTTAAAGTTCGTTGGTCTGTGAGAAAAACGCATTTATTTATGGGTACTTTTCGTATATTTCACACTTGCGCTTAGTGGTAGTGCTCGTGAAATCGCATTTGCAGGCGGCAATAGCAAATCACTGAATAGTAGAATCTTCTCTAAATTTTCTCAAATTTTGTTTGAACGTATCACTATTCAATTTACTTTGTGGTTGTTTTATCAAGCGCATATGATTACTATGATATTACTGAATGAGACTTCCTTTTTTGATTCTTGTTTAAGTTTATGTCTCTCAAGTAACACCTAAGAAGTTTTCTTAAGTCGGCAAAACATTACCACTGAAGTGTTTTAGGCACACTAATAATTATATCATTAACTTGACCTCTAGTTTGGGTCAACATTTTTACCTGCAAATGCAAAATCAACTTCTTTACATTACTACATAAATAATACATACTATTATAAAAGCTCGTACGTAGTATTATAATCACTAAGCCACACGAACTTTAACTGCAAAGACACAAAATGCCTACTGTATTTTTTCAACAAATAACTAACGGATCACACAATCGCATGGCACAGGTCAACTGTCAGCGGTGAGGTGTCGATATATTTCGAGCTTAAAGGTATTGAACACGACTTAATTCGACATTTAAAATCTCCACACGTAAATACTTTACTCCGGCAATTCGAATATTCATTTCCTTCTATAAGTCTACGTTAGTTAGAAAGAGATGAATGTGAGTAAAACGCTGCTTTTCGTAAAAAGTGAATTACGTTAGAACCAGTAAACGTAGAATTAAATTTTTTGTTGTATTGTTAATCTTATGAAAAGTACTTTGTGGGCACCTCATTTAAAAAAAAACAATGACTCAACCATTTTTTAAAAATTAGGATTAATGTAAAAAATCAATAAAAACAGTATACTTTTAATATAAGGTTTGTTTTTAGCACAATTACCCGTTACAAATAGACAGAATAACGTCGCTGCATCGTCTAGAGAAAATCGTTGGCTAATTGTACGGCTACTGCATCGTACAGTACAGCATTCAGACCAGTGTTCCATCTTAGCGGTTTTACCGCTAACTCTAGCTTTTTTGTAGTTTGCTTCGGCGGGTAAATTTGCATCCCCAAAATATGCTAACATAAAAAATCTGTAAAAGGCTTTACCCAGAACTTCCCTCGTCGACATTGTGACAATAAATAATGTTAAAAATCAAATTAAGTTAGGAGTAAGAATATAACCCGCCGCATCTGCAGAGGGATCGTAACTGCATCTCCGCAGCTGATGTAACTGCAGAAAAACCAACTATGCCACCGAACCTCTTCCAGATAAGTTCAGCGCGCGCCTCTCTTGAACAGAACAGTGTTATTGTTGAAACATTTTTACTTTTTTGTGACATTATCCTGCATCGGTTGAATCTTATTTTTGGCAAATACAAATCCTGACCTATATGAAAGTTATTACTATCTTTTATTTCAAAATTAACCCAAAAATAAACAAAATTTAATTTTTTGAAGGTGCTCACTCTGTATATATTTGTATGAAATTGTACCGGTTTCATGCGAGGTAGATATATAATATGTATGCAAAATATCGTCTTCCTCCGACAAATATTTTTTGAGCTATACTGCCAGCAGGCAGAGGGACGGAATTAAGAAAACCTCTTTTTCGTCATCTAGGGACCTTGACATGTGAAGATCTGAAGAAATCTGAGAAGGTGATTTTTTCGTGATTACAATACTTCTTTCGCCTTTCAGAGGAGGGAAGTAAAAAGCAGATGGGCATCAATGGGTCATATAATTAAAAAAAAACACCGAATTCTAGCTAAATAGGTATAATAGACAAAAGTAAAAAAACAGCATTATATCATATCCTATTACCAGTAGCGCAGAAACAGGGGGGGGGGGGCAAAAGGGACAAATGTTTTCTCATAAAATATATCGGGGGGGGGGGGGGTGGCAAATAGTGTAATTTTCCTCCCCCCCGATATATTTTATAAAAATTTTTACAGGGTTTTCACAATAGTTATACAAGTTGCTAAAATTCGTTGTTCTATTTTAGGTGGTCCAGAAATAAAACACGAATAATTTGTTAAACACGTCTGTATTTATAGATCGACAGCGGAGATTTCGGTATAGTCCGTTTTTTTTGCATATGGAAATGCAAATGCTGAAATTCTAAGAAAACCATTGACAATAAGCATTATCGATAGATTGAATTGTGTTCATATACAAGCTTGGGGTTATTATTAAAAGTAGTAGTAAAAGTAACTAGGTACAAGATACTTTTAAGTTATTTATTTAAAAAAGAAACTCAGTTACATTCACATAACATAGATACTTACAAGTAACCTAGTTACTAGTTACTTCCAGCTCTGTTTACAAGCACTGTATTGGCTCTAAACGCGTTATTTATACATAGAATACTTGCAATTTAACCGATATGTCTATTTAAAACAACATACCAGATTCAAAAATTCTCACTTCAAATCTAATGCTTCGGAACTATAAATTTAATGTAGTTGATTAAAATTCTGTGATATTGTGTAGATATTTCAATTACATATTCTCATAGGTGAACAAGCCTCAGATGACGATATGGAAGAGGTGGCTGATATTGAAGAAGTAATCGCTGACAATGGCCTTGTCTATCCATTGATGGATCCATTGTTTGAGGCTTTCGCGGTTACTCGAATTATTTTTCTTAACTTAGAATTTCAGCTTAGACCGCGTAGTGTTTGTAGATGAACGCCCAGCATTTTCTGGCTTAATGTAACTTGCAACTCGTGTAGTCGAGCAAAAACCCGAGCGATGGCTATGCTCTTTTGTGGCTCGTGTTGTTTGAGTATCTTGAGAACGAAGATACTTAGGCAGATTTGGCCTTTTTGCTGTTTGTGCATCCATATTCACTAAGTTCATACAGTTTACCTCGTTAATCACACTGCAAATTCATGAATTTACTTTATTTAATTTTTCGGAATTTACAACTGTCAAATTGACAATTTTCACAATTTCAATAAAATAGTTTAAGTGTACTTTTTTAACGATTTTTTGTTAAAAAGTGATAAATTTTTCACAATTTTTTGTTTAAACGACGGCTTTCGTGATTACTATGCAAAAATAGTAATTTGTACATCTAGTTTTGAAAGTCATACGCTTTTTCATGAATTTGCAGCAAATGAATGAAAAAAAGGGACTTTCAAAATGTGTTGTACACGTAGTTTTTTTGCATTGTGACCTCTTGTAACGCGAAATTTAGTCGAAAAGGATTTCGGAATTTAAAACTGTCAAATTGGCATTTCAATAAAATAGTTAAAAAAAGTGTACTTTTTCACGATTTTGGGTTAAAGTGGAACTTTCAATATGATTTTTCGTTAAAAAAAGACGACTTTCATGATCACTATGCAAAAAATCTAATTCACGTTTGTAATAAAACATACTGGAAATTGCAACCTAAAACGATCATAGAAAATAATTTGTGGATTTTTCCAACACAACTAAAATGTGGGCGCAACGTTGTAGAGGGCTTCTGGCGGTAACCATGTTTAATACGTTACCGCAAATGTCTATGAAATTCTTTCGAAAAGGTCAATCATCGACTCGCCACTCTTTTGACAAAAAGAATTTAAAACTGTCCCCACGTGCATGAATTGCTTGCCACCATTATTGGAGAACAACAGATGCATTTTATATTGTCTTGTCAGCAGATTCAAGAAAGATGGATAAACAATGACAAATTGCTGAATTTCACTTTCTTTTTTGATTAGGTCGATACCACGAGGTTTAGTTTTAGTGCTAAAAATCTGCAGAGATGTTGAGATTAAGATACAAATCAGCTGCAGCAAGGATTTTGTCAGCAAGATAAAGCCACTGCTCACACGGTTTAACAAACCAAAATCTTGGTGTATTTTTTGAAAATTAGCTCATTAAGCTACAGTAATTGGATGAATTTTCACGTAGATCACGGAATGGTAACTGTTTGGAATTATTTGGACAGTTTCGCATTGAAACGCCACCGCCGTGAATTTGAATTTCCCACGTTTTCTAAGCTTGGTCGGTTTATATTTCATTGGTTAGCGATAGAGAAGGTCCTCGCTATTCAGCTGAACACAGTTTGTGACTGTATGTGTGTGAGTGTGTGTTAGAACAAGATCCGCATTTGCTGTGAAGTTTGATTTTATAGTTACCTATGTCTGGCAACATGTAAGTTCCATTTGCATTTTTATTCAGATGTGGGAGTTTTGTATGTATCGTGCCTTCTGGGAAAGCAGTTTTGAAAAATAATTGTTAAAAATGAAGGGTTTGAAATCGCACACGAAAGAGGGGAGTTTTTGCTGTCCGTAATTTTCGTCGGAAATTTCTTAATTTGGTTTGAAAAAATCATTAGCGGTATTTTTAAACGATTTTGAGTCGTGGTTTTGTCGCTATTGGAACATTTTTAACAGGTGTTTGTCAAGAAATTTGGAAATTATCTTTTGTAAAATGGAACGCGATTTATCTTTATTTTAAAGTGTCCTATCCAACCTGCTTTAACTCAAAAAATGACAGATGTTTAACCTGTTTTGATTCGCTGATGGTTCACGCTTTATTTATTTATATTATACACGCCATTACGATTGTAGTCCACATAAATGTAATCAAATTAGGATTTGTGTAATTAAATTATATCAAAATTCTTAATTTAATCTAAGTATAATCACTTAGACTTTTGCAAAGCTGTTTAAAATGTAGACGTGTGCGTTTTTTCCCTCCCATTTTGAAGTTGTAATTTTCTTCAAATCTTCACAATCTCGTTCCACCTTTTTTTTTGCACGCCCTTGTCTTTTTGTACCCACAAGACTCCCTGTCTATAATATTCCTAACATCCTTCATTCTCGCATACTTTGAATGTGCCCCAACCCCAAGCATTTTAGTCTGGGTTTTTACAACATTGGTAATCAGAGGATGTTTACACATGTGCTTGCAGGAAAACAGCATAGTTGATCTTAAGGTCGTTGTATAAAGCGTTAGTTTTGCTTTTCTTGAGACGGTACACACTTCTATATCCTCGAACTATTCTTGCCTTTATTTCACAAGTTTCTTATCCGTTTTCATGTATGGTGACTCCTAGATACAAACATTTCGGAACCCTTTCAAATTTGTAGGTACCCTTTTCCTTCCACGTCTGTTATTAAATCTCTGTTTTCTTCCTCTTCTTTTGCTTTTACCTTTCCCACAGACTTTGTATTTTTTGTTTATAACTATATTATAGTCTCGAAACGGTGAACACAAAAAATTTGAAGTTTTTCAACCTACCGTACTTGTTCACACTAGCGGAGTACAACTACGTGATTCTGTTTTCATAGTCAGTTTGAAATAACAGTACTGAATGTTTGTAAGTTGTATTATTAACTCATTCTTTATTATTATTCACAAAATATGAAGTTATTTTCGTTTGATCCCTCTTAACGGAAACATTTAATAATACAGCTTTTTCATACATGCAAGAAATAATGTGACTAATGTCCAACCCATTGCATGTAGTTTATGTTAATACTGTTTGCAGTGCTTCCATAGCAGCTGGGTGTGTTACTTTATTTTCTTCATAATTGTGGTAGAAACTTTTTACACCTCGAAAGTAGGGTGCAACTCGCGTTTTTTTACATGGTTTCCCCAATAGGCCTAAACCATATTTTTCCTTGTTTTAAGTACGTTATCGTCCCCCCCCCCCCACATGTTTCTCTTCGGTTTCTTTTCTCTCTTTGTTAACTTCTTATTCATCATTTTCTTCTGCTTCTGTAGTATTTTCTGCGATGAAATCAACAATATTAATCTCATTACATTAGAAAAACGAAAAGAAAATGAAGCGCAATATCGATGGGGACCTTTGAGACATTATGTGTAATGTCAAAATAAAGGTGTATGCAAAATTTCAGCTCACTTGGATTTTTTCGGCAGATGCTACTTTTTTCCGTCTAATGTAACTGGACTACAATCTTTTGGCATTTTTTCAGTTTTTCAAATTTCTACTATTAAGTCGTATATTCTTCTTGTCATTACTTCTCTGACATATTTTATTAGTTCTGCATTTACTACATATAATTTGCTCCACTTCTTGCTTTGTTATCTTTCATCCTTGGTACTTCCTCCTCGCTGTCCTCTGTGTTATTAAGCAATCAATCAAAATATTGTCTTCATCTTTCAACAATTCTCTGTTCTTCTCCAATTGCCCGTCTCTGAATTTAAAAATTTTTGTAATACTTTGGTAAGTACCCGCTTATCACTTAACTTCTTGATAGAAATTTCTAACCTTATTGTTTTTTTAGCTTTTCTTTTATATCTCGGTTTATTCTGTCATAGTTTCTTTCCTTTTATCTAATAATCGTTTATTTCTTATTTCTTTATATTGTCCCTTATTGGTTTCCGTTCATTGTAGTACTTTCAATATTAGTTTTTTTTCTTCCTTATGTTTGCGTGACATTCGTCTTTAATATCAAGCTTTTCTCTTCATTTTTATTACTATAGGTAATTCTATCTTCACTGTGTGAGTGGTATGTTTGATTTGATTACATTGCTGTTCAATCAGTATTTACGTTTATTGCTTGCTTGTTTATTTTCCTCTCTAGTTTATGATTATAGTTTTTTGCTAACTTCTAGTTCTTTAATTTTTCTGGATTCTTTGATCTTCTTGTTTTTCTTTACTTCTATTATGTAATTATTTTTTTTCCTTCTAACTTAAGTAGCGGCCCCAGTCCATTTCAGCTATATAACTTCCAACATTCTTTATTACTTCGCTTTTTCCATTTGTTGGTGCATATGTATTGATTATAGTTACATTTCTTCATAGCCCCTTGAGGCTTATTAATTTAACTCCAAATTGTCTATGTTCTGCTCCACTTTTGAAAAAGTTGCATCCTTCTGTGTACAGGGTGTCCCATTTTCGATGATATTACGGGGTATCTCACTTACGAGTAAAGATAGAGAGTTGCGGTTTTTGCAATATTGTGCTACTTTTTTTGTGAAAACAAAGATGGTATAAACAAAATTTTCATAGCCCGCTTCGTTTCTGAGATACAGGACGAAATTGAAAATATTACATTTTGGAACCCCCTGGTATCTCCGTTATCTTTTAACATATCGCAAAGCTAAAAACTGGCCTCTTATATAGTTTTTTACGTAGAATCCAGTAGCGTAGTCAGATTTTGCTGTGAGCGGTTAATTTTCAGCTATAAATCAAACTTATGTTTTTTAACGGGACACTCTGTATGTATTCTTGTAAAGCTTATAAAAGTTCCAATCAAACGAAAAAAAAAATATACAGGGTGTCCCATTAAAAAAAACATAAGTTTTATTTATAGCTAAAAACTAACAGTTCACAGCAAAAATCTGACTACGCCACTGGATTATACGTAAAAAAACTGTATAAGAGCCAGTTTTTAGCTTTAAGATATGTTAACGGATAACGGAGATACGAGGGGGAGTCTGAAAATGCAATATTTTCAATTTCGCCCTGTATCTCAGAAACGAAGCGGGATATAAATATTTAGTTTATGCCATCTTCATTTTCACAAAAAAGTAGCACAGTATTGCGAAAACCGCAACTCTCTATCTTTACTCGTAAGTGAGATACCCCGTAATATCATCGAAAATGGGACACCCTGTTACATTATATGATTTCCTAACTGTTTGGTAATGCTATTATACCCATCGTATTTTTTTGTTATTTCTTTAACCAATATTTTCAAACACCGTTCTCTGTATATACCCCTAACATTTCACCTAGCTAAGTACATTCCTTTGTTGTTCATCTTCCTCATACATCCTATTTTTGTGGTGTTGTATATTAAATCCATTTCTCGCCTGGTCGTCAAGTTTCGTTCATCCTTCTTTAAATTTGTTTAGTTTGTCGTCCTCTTTGCACTATACTAATATCTTACCGTCAATAATTACTTCTTGATATGCAACCTTCACTGCTTTTCTCGTTTGTTCTTCTCTTTTGCCCTTTCTCTATTTTGCTTTTGTATTTTTTTCCATGTCTTAAGTTTTTATTTATGCATATTTGTTTTTTCATTAGTTCCATTTTATTCTTTGTAATTTCCATTTTTCATTTCAATTCTGCAGTTCCATAATATAAATGTAGTCATTTGCTGTGTATACATCTTTTGTTTGTTTTTAGCCCCAATTCCATTTTCAAAAACTTAAATCTTCATAAATTTTATTTTTATTGTTGTCTTCCGTCGTTAGTCATTACCAAGTCTTTTCTGTTTTCCCACATTTCTAATTGTTCTTGTTCCTTTCAGTTTCAGTTCTAACCTATCTGTTTCTTCCATACGATTTTTTTGCTCGATTTGCTGCTTCTTTAAAAATGTTCAATTCTTCTAGACATCTTTTCATATCCTGTTTAATTTTGTTCAGTTCTTTGCTTATTCTCATTTCTTTTTTTTCGTCTTTTTTTTCGTCTACTTTTTTGATCAGCGATCTATCCAACAGTATTCGTCTTTTAAAAGCGTTTATTTTGGTCTTGGGGTCATCTTTGAGCTTGTACTGTATGTTGTCCATCACAGTGTTGCTTCCTCATTCATTTGAATTGAAATAATTTGTCATTTAGTTATAGATATATTTTGGAAAACCTGTAAAATCGCATTGCAAACGACTACAAATATTCCTTGTTGTTGACATTTTGGTCAAATTTAAAAAAATAAACTATAAAACTCAAAATTTTATTTAATTGAAGTTTATAAAGAAAACTGTCAAGAAGAATCATTGTTTATTTGAATGGATGTGAATGAATGACACCCAAATTGTTTCATAAAAATACTAAAACTTTTTTATAATTTATCAGTCCATACCATTATGTAAAGCTTAGTTTGCTGAATGTAAGTGATTACAAAGAATGAAAGACATTATACTCTAGTAGACTCTTATAGGTTTAACTCGAGTTTTTTGTGCTTCCCTCGTTCAAAAGACGAAGAAAGTGATGTAATCGGGGAAAAATCAATTTCCGAGATTTCTTCACATCTTCACCTTTCAGGGTCCCTGGCGATGAAAAACAGATTTTCTCAATTCTGTCTATCTACCTGTCTATCCTTCTGTTGTCGGTATAGCTCAAAAACTATTTGTTGAAAGAAGTTGATTTTTTGCATGCGGATTAGATGTCTGCCTGGTTCGAAACCGAATATACTGTTGGTCAAATATATACAGGATGAGCACCATAAAAAAATAAAATGTTGTTTGCTTCTACTTGAGAAATAGATAATAGTGTATTATGTTATTACGAGTAAAAGTGATACTTTGTATCGGGACGCGTTTGACTGACGAGCGTAGCGAGTCAGATACTTCCTGGCGAGGCACACAAAGTCACTTTTATTCCAAATAGCATACGCTATTTTATTTTCAAAGCCCCGAACTAATATCTAAAAAAATATTTCAAAAATTACGATTATTGAGAATTGACGTCTACGTCAGTTTCTGACAGTAGGGAAGACCATGTTAAAAATATTCTAAAGCTAATCAAGTTTAGAAGTACTTTTACTCCGCTGGAATAAAAGTAATCTCTTTTATGTATAGGCATAAGATTAACACATTTACCTTATCAATTAAGTCACATAAGTTGTCACTTTGAAAATAAAAGTAATAATTTGGACATAGCTGAGGCTTTACCCTTGACGAAAATGGGACCCAACAGATACAGAAAAAATGTTGAGTTCTTTGACCTCAATAATGACATAGTCCAATCCTGGAAGTCGTTTGTTACTTAATGGCAATGACCGTGAAAGCCTCCGATATCATCTCAATAACCTGTACGGGGAAGGTATTTCTTTTAAATCCTCTACCTTTTCCAAACTTCAGCATAAGTTATCTAAACTCCTTTGCACTTCAGCATTTCTTTCCCATTGTCGTGAAAACGAAATCATACCTTCTTTTCTTAAAGTCAAACATCACATTTCAAAGCACCCTTCTCAAAAAATCATTCGTTGCGCTAGCCTTGCGTTACTTCTTGAACGCATTCATCAGACCAGGTATGATATCAATAACATTTCCAAACAATTGTTAGAGCTTCATTTAGAATTGTCCAATACTCTTAGATTTCTTGACTGGTCTCTCTTCGATTTGATAGCCAATTTTGGATTTCACCATCGAGGATGGGGATGCATTTCTCCATATCTTCTATTAGTTACCGAGATTTCGCGCTCTAAATAGGTGCGCGTACGCTCGGACATAAAATGCTGTAAAAAAGAAACAAATAAAGGGAAAAAGCTAATTACAAAAACCATGTTCTCTTACCTTTGTATATTGTCAAGAATACAACAAGCAAAATGTCTAAATGTCATACATTAATTGCTATTTAACAAACAAGTGTGTTAATGAGAGCGAATAATAATCAAGATATTTTAACGCGTGAGCGCTAGCGAACACGTTAATTGTTGAGATTATTAACCGCCGATTAACACACGAGTTAGTTACCATATTTTTTCGTTGATCGTACCTTATTAAATTGGAGGCAATTTTATTTTATTGCATGACAAAAATTTGGCACTTAAAAGTTTTGACATTCATGCTAGCTTTGATTTCCTATATTAAAATCGTTCATTAATAGAAAATCATCCATTAATAGGAGTCATTAATAAACGATTTTAGAAAATAAACAAAAAGTCATACATTAATAAGTGGTATTAATGAACGATTTTGTATGCATTAACGAAACCCATAACTAAATGATCAACGGAAAACAAACCAAACCTATAGGATTTTCATCAAAAGTAAAGAATAACAAAATACTTAATCTCTGAAACTTCTTTGTGGCGTGAATTCATAATTCATATTCTTATTTGGGTATTTCGCCACTCTGCAAATTAAAATATTAAATAACGAAAATATTAACAACGTTGTTAATATACCCAAATAAGAATATGAATTAATAACAAAATACTTCTCCCATGAATAACACGGTTTACAGAAGTAAGAATACTAGTAATTTTTTAGAGTGAAATTTTTCTAAACAAGGCACAACACACTTTGAAAAGTAATAAATTTTCATCAATGCATAGTTCTCGATTTGTTCTGAAAGAATTCCGAAATGTTTCTATCATATGGTCCATGATTCCTCGTATTTTGTATAGAGTATCTCCATTGCTTGGCTGGTTGTTATCTCTAAAAGGCAGCATTCGTAATAAGATCTACCTCGCGACATTGTTGCACCAAGGAAAGTGTAACAAGCAACGGATCCCTGCTTGTTGATTTAGTTACGGTGTCAAGAAATATTTTATAGAAATTATAGAATTTCTTAATCAGTTGTACGTGTGATGGTAGACCAACTTGGTTTTTTAAGTAAATTTTGTAGATTATGATAGTCTATTTTAAAAATTGTCTGACTTTAAGGTTTAGGAGTTTCTTGTAGGGTTGCCACGAAGTGGGCATTTGTACGCTTCGGCAGAAGGCGAAGCAGACTACGTCAAGAATTTCTAAGCCGAAGCTTTCGCTTAAACTTTTACGATACTTTTTTAGCGTCCTCCGTAGTATTGAACTTTTGCTAGCTGAATTTTTAAACCTGAATATTTATGGTTGGCTTTTGCCAATTTTTGCATGCTTTAAACTGGGTATCATTGGCTGTATCTTATTTTTAATTACTCTCCTATAATTATCATGCAGTTTCGTAACCAACCCCTCGTTTAACTACTCATATCTTGCAAATTAGGTTTATTCTTGCTATATTTTTAGAAATATTTGGGTACGGCCGCTAGGCAACCGGCGATACAATTATTTTAAACTATTCCATTTGTTGCTAGAGCAATGTTATCTTTTTCTGCAGTCAAACTTGCCTGACTGGTTTTTTTTTTGGCATCTTCTGGCCCAAATTTTTGTTATCATATTACCTGTAAGCTGGGTTTTAGAATTTTTCGGCTTTCTTTTCAAGCTGAACTGTCGTGCTAGTAGGTTTTCCTCTGCAGCTAAGTGATTCATAGCCCTATGGTAGGGCTCGCCTCTTCGAATAGATTGTTTGAGGGATCTGGAAGCATTTCTGCGTTATCGTAGGCGTTCGTAATTATTGGTTAGCTACTTACTTGCGTCCTTTCGCTTTTGGCGGATCTTCTGGAACCGACTTTAGTACGCTCCTTTCGGCTCCACCCCGAGCTTGAGGTAAGATTAGGCCAGTTTCTTCTTAATCGGGAATACATTTGGGTTCTGTGCGTTTTTAGCCATTTCCGGTGGGAGTTAAAACACTCCCCATCTGGTTGAAATCCTTCCTGTCTGGAGTAGACCTACCCCGTTCGACTGCACCCTGCTGGAATCCAGTCCGATGCACTGGGCCCGTAAGATTGTCGCATATGTATATGAACGCCTGCCCGATTTATTATATAATTGTGTTTATATTTGCACTATAGTACATATCCACCATTTAACAATAAAGCTGTGATATTTTCATTAGTGGTTGGTTTGATTATTTTTCTTTGTTCTGCTGGAAATTGTCCTTACCTTGTGTACTTTCCGGCACAAGGATTAGATCTGAGTCGAGGACCTGGCGCCCTCTTCTATTTTTTTTATTATTCTCTTTCAGCTTAGCTGGAACCCTGCGACCCTCGCGGTGAGCTAGCCCAACTAGGCCGATAATTACCAGCCGGCAAAATAACAAATACAACTTTCGCCAAAAGGTAAGGCCGACCGTTTATCCCCTCTTTACAAAACTTTTAACAAATACGTGTTAGGTGTCCTTCGACGTGTCAGAATACAAACCCCTCAGGTGTTACAACTCATTTAATTCTTAATGACACAGGTTTATAGGAACTTTTTTCATTCTTATAATGAAATTAACCTAATCCCTGATTTTGGTCAACAAGGACCACCCTGTATAAAAGAAGTAGATTCGATATTAAACTAAGTAGTAATACAGTTGGTTAAGCGATAAATATTTGCGTATTGATTATTATATTATTAACATTCTCTCACGAACAATAAAGTGTATTTATTTCCAACTGCAATTAATCAAAGTATCTTCTGATTTTAAGTTATTTGATCATTAGAATCTGTATAGCTGATATTTCGTTTAGCGTTGGTCTATTTTAGCCGTACCTACCTTTTCAATTTTCCGAAGCTGCTTTGGCTATTTCACTCTGCTTCGGTCGAAGCGTGTGATTTTTTTGCCGAAACCAAAGCTTCGGGGAACATCGAAAAACTGCTGCTTTGGCGGGTGAAGCTTCGTAGCAACCCTCGTTCCTTGCGGATTAAAATTATCTTTATCAATATTAAACATTACAGGCAGGTGATCTGTAATGGCCGAGTTAAGAATAATAGAAGAATATTCTAAGGACTTCAATTTCTCCCTTCTAAAAATAGGATCTATGCACGAGATGGTGTCTTGTGTGACTCGAGATTAATAGTGTCATATAAGAATTACCCAAATTGTCTTCTCCATCATAGATATATTTATATCACATCAAATAAACAGGTTTTTAAGCCTTAATCTTACCCCTAATAGGTACGCCACTATTTTGTCTACAGTGACATAAGTTTGAATCAAAAAATGATTGACAGATAAAGAAATTTTCCTTGCTCTTATCTAAATATTGTATAAGAACTCTTCTTCTTCTTCTTCTTTGGTTGGCGCTACAACCCGGGGTGGGTTTTGGCCTGCTGTACAATGGTCTGCCATTTCTTTTTATCGGCAGCTATGGTCCACCAGTTCCTGCATCCAAGTTTCCTAAGATCTTCCGTTACATCATCTTTCCATTTTTTCTTGGGTCTGCCCCTATGTCTCGTTTCGCAGGGTTTCCATTCCGTTATCTTTCTTGTTGGTCTTTCCTCTTCCATTCTCTGTATATGACCCAGCCATCTAATTCTTTGAAATTTCACAAACCTCACTATGTCTTCTCCGTGTATTAGTGCATTTAGTTCGTGGTTGATTCTGCATCTCCATGTTCCATCTATTTCTTGCACGGGTCCAAATATCTTGCGCAGTATTCTTCTTTCAAAAATTCTTAACCGGTTTTCATCTGCTTTTGTGAGGGTCCATGTTTCACATGCATATGTAGTTATTGGTCTTATTAGGGTCCTATATAGCTTGTGTTTCGTCGTTTTGCTTATTAGTTGGGATGATATTAGTTTCTTGTATATATACATACTTTTGGCTCCAGCTATGCATCATGTCTTAATCTCTTCGCTCATATCGTTCCTATTGTGCAGTTTTGAGCCTAGATAAACGAAGCTAGTTACCTCCTCAAAGGTTTGTCCTTCTATTTCCATGTCCTCTTGGTTTGTTTGATTTCTGGTGTTCCTCATGTATTTAGTTTTTTGTGTATTGACCTTTAGACCTACTTTTTTAGCTTCGGTTTTTAGTTTGGTAAATGTTGATTGAAGCGCTTCTTTTTACGGCAGGATATGACGCTATCATCTGCATATGCATACAGTTGTGGTTGTTTGGTGCTTAGCAGGTTGTTCCCCAGGTTTAATTTTCTTACTGCTGACTCTAGGGCTAAATTAAATAATAATGCTGATAGAGCATCCCCTTGTCGGACATCACTGTTTACGTTAAAGCTTTTGGTTAATTTGCTTTGTATTGAGATTACTGCTCTTGATCCTTCTAGCGTCATTCTAGCCAATTTGATGAGTTTCATTGGTATGCCTAAAGATGATAGTCTGTGCATTAGTGTGTTCCTATGTATTCTGTCGAAAGCTTGTTCGAAGTCAACGAATAGGTTGTATACTGCTATGTTGTGCTCGTAGCATTTCTCAAATAGTTGCCTCATTAAGTATATTTGGTCGTTGGTGGAGCGGTTTGCTCTGAATCCACACTGATATTCTCATAATGACTGCTCTGCAAAGTGTGCAATTCTATTGTACAGAATACTTGAAAGTACCTTATAGGATACATTCAACAACGTTATACCCCTGTAGTTGCTGCATAGCTTTATATCTCCTTTCTTCAGTATCGGGTGAATCACTCCCACCTTCCAGGCATTTGTTCCTCATTCCATATTCTAATGATTAGTCTGTGCAATCTAACCCATAGTTCTTCTCCTGCATGTTTTAACATTTCTGCTGTTATTGTGTCGATACCTGGGGCTTTGTTATTTTTGAACTTCATTAATACTTCCACGACCTCCTCGTAGCTTGGTTCTAATATTTCCTGATCGACTGTCTGATACTGATTTTCGTCTATTTTCTCCGGGTTTTCTGCATCCGAAAGGAGTTCTTCGAAATATTCCTTCTATCTATTCAATATATCACGTTCGTCAGTTATAACTTCCCCTCTTTTATTTACACATGATATTGTTGGTGGGTTATATGCCTTGGTTAGCTTTTTTGCGTCTTTATAGAATTTTCGGCGATTCTTATTTGTGTTTTGTCGTTCTAGTTCTTCTATTTGTTCTTTAATCAGGTTTCGTTTCTTTTTTCTACAGATCTTGTTTGTTTTTTTCCGCTTGTTGTTGTATTCTTCTAGTGATTCTCTTGTCATTCTTTGTAGGTACTTTTTCCTTGCATCATTATTCTTTTGTATTGCTACTCTGCAGTGTTCGTCAAATCAGTCTTGGATTTTCTGTTTATTTCTGGTTCCTATAACGCGTTCTGCTACTGTAAGTACGGATTGTTTTATTATTTCCCATTCTTCATCTACCGTTTCTTTCTGATCATTATTTGTTAGTTCTTTCTTAATTTCGTCTTTGAATACTATTTGGCTTGTTGGCTGTCTTAGATCTTCAGCGTTTCATTTCTTTGGTTTATTCTTCTTTTTCCTATTCACAGCAGCTATCCTCTGTTTTACTTTGGCTCTGACTAGGAAATGATCTGAATCGCAGTTTGCACCTCTAAAGGACCTTACATCTTGTATTGAGGTAGCGCGTCTTCTACTTACTAGTATATGATCAATTTGGTTTATTGTCCTGTCTCCAGGCATTTTCCATGTTCCCATGTGTATTCTCTTGTGTGGGAACAGTGTACTGCTTATTACTAAATTATTTTCAGCAGCAAAATTGATAACTCTTTCTCCATTTCCATTTGTACTTTCGCGTAGTGTGTGCTTCCCTGCGATTCCTGCATTTTCATGTTCGATGCCTATTTGAGCATTGAAATTTCCTAAGACGATTACCGCGTCCTGTATATTCGCTTTTTGATATGTTTGATTTATTTTTTCTTAAAAATCATCTTTTATTTCTTCCGACACATCTTCAGTTGGTGAGTAGACGTTGATTAGTGTGGTGTTAAAAAATTCCTTTTACTTGCAGTTTTGATATTCTGCTATCAACTGCCTCAAAATCCATTGTAGCATTCTTGGTTCTTTTATTTATTATGAATGCGGTTTTTTGTTCCCTTTGTGTTTCACGTCCACTATAATATAACGTGAAATTCGGTTTGTTAATCTTTCCTTCTCCTTTCCATCTAATTTTCTGGAAGGCCGTTATATCCATCTTGTATTTTTCTAATTCATCTGCGATCTCTTGCATTTTACCAGGTTGCAACATGGTAAGAACATTCCATGTGCCAATATTTAGTTTAAGTTCTTGATCGTTATTCCTATCTCGATGCTTGGGTTGTCTACAGTTTATCAGTCCTTTTCGAGGCCTTAACAATTATACCAATGGTATGTTTTTATAGGTATAGGGTTGTAAGCCCCAAGCCTAACCCCTTTTTCGGAGAACCATTTTCCCTTTAACGCAGGGAGTACGGCAGTTTTACCGTACTGCCAGCTAACTCAGGGTCCGATGGGTCGTCACTCCCCAAATAGTGGCCGAGACCACTACCCCTTGCGGGGCTATAAGAACTCTAAGCGACAATATTGTGTAGCCGTTTTTGCAAGCTCTATATTAACTTCACACCCTACTATAAGAAGCAACTTTTTTGGTAGGAGCTTTTTTTAATGCGACATTCTTTAGTATAATTTTTATTAGCGACCTTGTTATGAAACGCTGTTTACAGGCACTATATTGGCTATAAACGCGTTATTTATACATAGAATACTTGCAATTAAACCGATATGCCTATTTAAAACAACATACCAGATTCAACAATTTCCAGTTCGGAACTAGAAATTTAATGAGTTGATTAAAATTTTGTGATATTGTGTATTTCAGTTATATATTCTCTTGCAGGGTACCAATGGGCACTCAACAAAAGGATTCGGAGGTTATGCTAAGAAATACACTTAGGCATTTGCAAGCCGATTTGAGAGCCCCACTCGATTCACTTTCTGCCAACCATTCGATTGCCGATTTCAGAGTTTCTCCAGCTGCCGCAGTAGTTGACCAACACCAACCAACCGTGTGTCTCAATGCCGACTTCCTTCAACCTACGCAATTGATGCCTGTAAGGCCCCCTAGGGTTTTTGAAGAAGATCGCGAAGAAGATCTGAATCAAAGCCCCCCTAGGTTCTTTGCAGAGGATTGCAACGAAGAACTGAACCAAATACTCAAAGACTTAGGTGAACAAGCCTCGGATGATGATGTGGAAGAGGTAGCTGAGATTGAAGAAGCGGTTACTGACAATGAGTTTGTCTATCCATTAATGGAAATGTTCCCTGAAGCCTGCCCTATATTCATTCGGAACATGTGCATGGGGAAAGTCAATGCTCCGGTTGTCATAGATAGTTTCATATCGAGGATTTTAGAATGTATGTAGTTGCATTTTAATGTTGGATATTTAATATAGTATTTGAAACGTTTTACTCTAACGACATATTTAAAAACTAGATATATATTGAACAATAACTGATTTGATCTTTGTGTCTATAACAACTGCGTTTTTGCAGTAAAAAGTTATCCTAAACGCCAGAAAGCTGCCAGTTCAGAACGTCAGCTCAACTTTGAAGAGCAGCTGGAAATTCTTAAGCAAATGCTACCTGATGCGGATCCAAACTACTTGTAAATGCATTGTGATCGGCTCATTGACAGACCGAATGAGCTAAAGGTATTTATAAAACAAGCGATTGAACAGCGCAACTACCCAACAATGAAAGATTATCTACGGTAAGATCAAAGTTTTGAATGCCTAAGCTGAGAAATGAAGATGTCTCAGCTGTTGCCAAACGCATAACATCAACTGGAGCTGAGTTTTCAATTTGACATGACATTGAAGGTTTGTGCAGTATAAGGTATAATTTTAAAACACAACAGCCCATTCTAGCTCAAGTACAACACAAAAAACTTACGTCCTGCAGGAGTGGAATTTTTTGGGTCGCTGATGGCATGGAAGTGACGACCTGCTCTTTTTTCAAATGCTTAGACTTGGACGCCGTCTCTAGAGCTTTGGACGTTAGCAAGAAATTTTTTTAATGTTTTCGAAACACATCTCTAATACTATGTGCCGTAAGCTGAGTGAAATGGTTGCAGCATAATGCTGACTGTCCATATCAGTTAGAGTAAAACATTTCCAATACTATATTAAATATCCAACATTAAAATGCAATTACATATACTCTAAAATCCTCGATTAAAGATTATCTAAGACATTCGGAACATGTTCATGGGGAAGGTCAATGAGAGCATTGAGAGCATGTTTAAAAACTAGATGTATTGAACAATAATTATTGTTGGCCCGGACATTCGGAAACTAATGAAAGACAATCAGTTTGAAAAGGTGATGAAAAAAGCTGAGAAAGAGGCGTGGATATCATTTAAAGAAGTTGTGACTAAGTTTTTGGGGAACAATAAGGACCCGGATTATGAAGAAATTGTAAATAAAATGTTGAAATGTTTTAAAACCTTGGGGTGCTCCATGAGCTTGAAACTTCACTTTTTGAACTCCCATTTGAGTTATTTCCCAGAAAACCTTGGTGCCGTAAGTGAGGAGCAGGGCGAGAGGTTCCACCAAGACATCAAAGAAATGGAACGGAGGTACCAAGGACGATGGGATGTGAATATGGTGGGAGACTACTGTTGGATGCTTCATAGAGAACTTCCAGACATCCCACACAAACGGAAAAGCTCAAAACGGAGTTTTGGGGGAAAAAGATGTAGATATTATAAAGAATTATAAATCCTTATGGTATATACTACATATTATTTTTATTAAATTGTATTTAAAAATGTAAATAAGCCACTAGTAATATATTTTTTTTTATTTCAAAATGCATTTTTACCTATATGTACTGCGGGTTTTGCATAACTTTCTTTTTCATTTTGCGGAAAATCCCTACGTGCTGGAGAAAAACTGAGGTCATATTTGGACTCAGCGCACCAAAATACATACGATTCACTCATTACGGTGAAAAAAAACAAAAAATTGCTGGATATTTTTAAGCAAATTCTACCTGATGCGGATCCAAACTACTTGCAAATTCATTGTAATCGGCTCATTGACGGACCGAATGAGCTAAAGCTGTTAATAGAACAAGCGATTGAACAGCGTAACTACCCAACAATGAAGGATTATCTACGGTAAGATAATCTTTTTGCCTGCCTAAACTGAGAAATGAAGATGCCTCAGCTGTTGAAGCAACATTTCGTTGGACAAACATTTAAAATTGTGAAATAAACTTTTGATTTTTAGGAAGCAGCAACTTTCCGCCCAACAAAAGCACGAAGTTCGACATGAAAAAGTTCCTTGAAGTGATTCCCAACCCCATCGAGTACTTCAAAGACCCCAAAAGGAAGCCTGCCAAGCTCGATATGGACAGCCAGCATTACGCTCTCTGCTTCCCGCTCAACCATTTCAATAGGCTTACGGTGCGTGGCATTCGGGATATTTTTCGAAAGCAGCAGGAAAACTTCTTGCTGACGTGCAAAACTCTATAGAGACTGTGGCCAAGTCTGAGCGTATGAAAAAATAAGAAGTCGTCACTTCGATGCCAACAGCAATCCAAAACATGCCACTCCTGAATGAGGTAAGTTTTTTGTTTTGTACTTAAGCTAGAATGGGCTGATGTGCTTTAAAATTAAACACTTGTGTTTGCCCTACTTTATGTCCCAAATGGAAAACAACCGGTTAGAAAAAGGTTTAATAGTGCGAGTATATGTGGAAAGGAGTAGACAGGGACTAATTATGCAGTTCTGGTAATGTAAGGCATTTATCATGTAAAGTACCTAATTTTTTTGACTACCAGAGATTACAAAACATCCACATCATCATCATCTCGGCTTTTACTACCCATCTAGGGTCTTTACCGACTCAACTATCCTCTTTCATCTTGCTCTGTCTTCAGCGGTCTTCTTCCTGTTTCTTAGGTTCAGGCTTTGTAGGTCTCTGAAAACATTATCATTTGGCCGTGTCATTGTTGGTTTGCAGTTAAACACACGCTGAGTAGTATCGTCTGGAGACATGCGTTCCACGAGTCCTATCCACTGTATCAGCCTTTGCGATTCATCATTTGATCTTTGTGTCCATTCTTCCATGTCTTGTACAGGTTCGAAATTCCTTCGAAGTATTTTCATTTCAAACACGTGAATTATTTGTTCTTCCTTTTTTACTAAAGTCCACGTCTCGCAGCCGTAAATTAATATGAGTCTTATTGTAGTCTTATATAATCTTAATTTTTGTTTTATTTGATATTAATCTTGTTCTAAAAACGTTATTCATAGAGAAATAATTAGCTGCAAACATTCTGACTTTAGTATCTTATGTTACATCGTTGTTTCTATTTACTGTAGAGCCCAAATATCTGAAGGTTATTACAGTTTCTATCGTTAAATTCCTGATTGCAGGTGATTCTTCTTGTTCGGTCTTTCTTGAGATTCTAGTACTTTATTTTATACTCATTTACTTTTAAGTTCTATTTTATCCGTATTTTTTTTCAACGTTTCGCAGGCTTGGATTACATGTCTTTATTCAGCACTTATCATAGCTAGGTTCTCAGCGTACCCTAAAATTTGGTTTTTGTTTAAAAATAAATAGTTATCGTGGCTCACAGGCTTTCTTCGTACTACTCCATCTAAGACCATATTGAACAGGGTTGGTGATAGCGTGTCTTCTTTTTTTAGCCCCACGTTGGTGTTAATGAGTTGTGCTGTCTCTCCTCTAACTCTTATACCTTATACTGCACAAACCGTCAATGTCATTTCAAATGGAAAACTTAGCTCCCGTTGATGTTATGCCTTTGGCAGTACTGAAGTGTACCTATTGTCGGTGGCACTCTAAGTTTATGTCAAATTCGAGATTGGCAAGTTAGGTTTTGCATTAGTCTGTGTCAAAACTGACGCAAAACCTAATCTACTAACCTCAGATTCGACATAGACTTAGAAGGCCACCAACAATACACTTGAGCATTGCCAAACGTAAAACCAATCGCCGTTGATTTGCAGAAAAGTACCACATTAGTAAACAATTTTGTAGAAATGTAGTACATTAACAAATGAAATGCGTTAAAAAAATCATACTTTGGTGCAGAAAGCACTCATTTTTCGCACACATTAGCATGCATGCAGAAAGTGCCCAATTCCTGCACTCTTATGTCAATACTTTCTCAACTCTAATGTCAACTGACAATCATACTGATAGGTTAAGAAGACATTTTAATGTCGAAATGTATTTTTACATTTTATTATATCATCAAATCTACTTAAAAAAATTTACTTAGCTGCTAAGTATCCCTCACCCAACAAGAATAAGAATCCAGCTACAAAAAATAATTTTTAACCAAATACTACAAGCATGTTTTGACGTTTAAACATTAGGAAAAGTATAATATCAAGCAGTAGGGCTGGTTTAAATGACCTTGAAAGAAAGATGTAAATAAGAAATAGGCTAATATTTTGGAGAAATTATACGTCAATAACATGTACTGCAATCCTAAACATCGTTTTCTGTAAGTAATAAACATTAGTAAGACTCGTCACGAATGATTAACGTTATACACACACATAGTTCACTTGTTTGTTAAAAATAGCGTTTATAGTTTCAGTTACAAGGTCCTTATGTCGGCCTTGTTTCGCATGTCAGTCCCATTTTGATAACATAATAATTATCACTACACATGAGATACAACTTTCTGATTCTTCAGTGGTCTTTAGCATGTTTAAAAAAATCTTGTAAAACAACAGCATTAGTGTTACGGTAATTTTTTTAGACATGTCCAAGATAGCTAAAGATTCAGATAATCCACTGACAAATTTTTTTTTATTATTTGACCTGTTTTTCCTTTATTCGTTCGTTTAAAATTTTTTTTATCCTTTTAAGGCCCCTTTAACACGTGGATACCGTATGCGAAATACAGTATGCGGGATACAGAATCGCGGTCCTTTCACATCCGGTGACTTAGCATTGTTGTTTTTTATTTTTGTCGAAGTAGTCTTGAGTGTGCTGTACTACAAAGACAGGGATGCGGCTTTACTATAAACTGATTTTTTGCAGTCTAATATTGGACGCTCCATGATCGCACAGACTATACCTATAGTAACGAATGTACTGTACAATTTTTGCTCTTAGAGGCTCAATTTCCAGGTTTATCTTTTCTATTCGCCTGAGATATTTCAATAGCTTTAAGTCTTTGCTCTTGCTTTGTAGAGAGCACCCAGGATTCTCTGCTGAACGTTGCTAGTGGGACACATACTGCATTGTACACTAATAGTTTTGTTTTCCATGACACTTCTCCAAACACACTTATTCACCGCATAGTACAGTTTTGCTCCGCCACTTATTCTTTTGTTTATCTCACTGTTTATTTTACTTTATTTATTTGTAACCCCACCTAAATAGTGTTCTCCATTTCGTCTGTTTGGGTGTATTGTCATTCCCATATCCTGCAAAGTTTCGTGCCAGACTTGTAGGTTTTGTTAAAGTTCTGAATTGATCCTGATAGTAATGCTACATCATCGGCAGAGGTAAAAAACGAGACATAAACTGGTAATAGGTATCTGTGGCCCACGTGCAATTTTTGGTAGTTACTTTAACTTTCTTCATGACTTCATCTACTATAATTACAAATAAGAAAAGACTCAAAATTCCCTCTTTACTGCGTTTAATCCATTTCTCTATTATCTGTCTTAGGGTAAAATCCGGTCTTAAGGGCTTCTATTTTTTCACAATCCACTTTATTCTTTCTGTAGTTGCAGTTTTATTTCTTTTCTTAGTCGTTGCTCCAGTACTCTCTCGAAGATCTTGCTTACACTACACTCAGTAAAGAGATTCTTCTTTCTCTCTTTCTTGTAAATCGGTAGTACAATTGCTAATTCCTAACCTTTGGCATATTTTTATTTTTCCATGCTTTAGTTACTTTAGTTGGCAATGTGAGACCATCGTTTTTCATATAGTAGGTAGATACTTAAGTATTTCAGGGTACATTTCATCTGGTTCTGCAGACTTCCCTAGTTTCATTTTCTCAAGTGCCCGTTGATTTTCTTCTGGTCTTATTTAATTATCTCTACTTAAATTGTTGGTTTGTCTTTGGGTTTGTATCTCTTTCATAACTTTCTCACTTGTTAACATTAGTTGCTTGAACTACGTTCCCCATCTTTCTTCGTTATAAGCTTATTTTCTTGTTTCAGACAACTTTGCTTTCTTTCCCTATTATTTTAATTATTTTATAGAACAGCTTTTGATTATTATTAATGAAGATTTCTCATCATGTTGCTCCTGGTTTTTTGTATATAATAGTATATTAAAACACGAGTTTTATAAAACTTGTATTTCGACACGAGTCCAGTTTGCAGTGAAGGACGAGTGCTCGGAAGTTTTATAAAACGAGTTTTTTATGTAATTTTTTCTAATTTGCAAGTTAAATACCGTTTTACTACAAATAAAATCAATTTTGGTAATTTAGGAAATTTTGTAACAGTTGGTAACAGTTTTATTGCAAAGCATACATTTAAAACAATATTTTAAATTTGAATGAAGTACTCACCATAAATGTCATTTTTCCCAAGCATTCCCAGGTGAAATTGTAAAATTAATGTGGATTAGTGTTTCACAATGAATTCAGAAATTTTCTGCACTCCGCCAGAAGTACGGCAAATTGCCGAAAATGCTACGGTTAATTTACTGTCATTAGTGTCATTGGCTATAACCTTAAACTCACACTGACATTTCGTGCAATGTCACCAACCGAAAAAAAGTTGATTTCGGGTTTGGTAATGGTTCATGACCGCACTCAAAATGGATGCGGTAACGGCTTTGTTAAGACAGCAAATTAGAAACTAGTATTTAACGGCCGATATTGAGGGTCCCCAATTTTCGGAGTAAGGTGAACATAACGTTGTAGCGCTTTGTTATTGGTTATCAGATCGATCATTGTGGTAGATGTTGTAATTCTTATAAATGTCTCTAGTTTTCGATACAAATTATAATTTTTAATGTCCTTTAATTTACTGCATTTAACATTATCTAAAGTTTCTTTGAGTGTTTTCTAGAATTTATTTTTATTTTCTCCAGTGTCATCGTTCCGTACATACACTGCTATCAATGTCATTAATTCATTTGCTCATTCAATATCAACTAATGTGCGTTTTAAAAACACATTATCGAGAGGGCTTTGAACTATATTTTGTCTTACGACTGTATGTCGGTGATTATTATATCGCTCTATCCAGAAATCAGCGTGCTGAGTCACTTGAATTGGCAGTTGTCAAAGTGAGGTTATGTGTTTATACGCACATTATTACATTGCTCCACCCAGGATGCAACATGCTCGGTCTCGTGATTTGTCAGTTGTCAAAGTGAGGTTGTGTGCATACGCAATCCATAAAATAAGTTACGACATGACTTTCAAGAATTAATGTTTGATAAAAGGCCACTTGAGAACGGTTTTTTAACACTATTAACAATCTTTCATTAATGGTGTTCTAATCTCGTACCGTATTTAACGCCTCTTTCCTAACCACTACGGACAGATTTAATGATAAGCATTTTCAAGCGAATACTCAGTGACGTAGGCTGAATATTTTTTGATATCAAAATTTAGTAAAGATTGTCGTCACTAACATCAACCGTCATTTGAATTTTCAATTTCTAGAGTGATTGTAATAAATACATATGCCTTATTGCTGTCTAACAAAAATGTTTGCGATTTTTTCAAAATAGCTGTTAAAATAACTCCAAGTTGCCTGTATGTAATAGTTAATAGTGCATAAGTAATTGAATAATTATTTTTCTCTCACTGTACTGTAATTTATCTTTATTTCTGTGAAACCCCTATAGATAATAAAACTTCACTCGCACGCCTCTAATTATTATATTAGTTTAAAAAGTCGGCATAACTATATGTGTTGCAACGCATCAAGCATGCCATGGTTGCTCTAATACTGTACAATGATAGGGTTTGCGGAAAGTTCGTTCCCCACATTTTGTTCCCCACATTTCGTACCCCACATTTCGTTCCGGGGATATTTCGTCTCCCCACGTCTCGTACCCGGAAACTTCGTTCCCGAGCGAGCGCAATTTGTCTCCTAGATTACACGGTGTTGAAAAACGAGTACAGCGATCGATATGCAGTTGGAAAAATGAAAGATATTTTAATTAATTTATTTATTATAATAAACTGATAAGAACTATATACAGTATGTCCCCGGATTGAGTTTACAAGATGAAACTAAATTTTATTTTTAGTTTTACCAAAGAGCATGTGCTCTTTGGTTTTACATAAAAATGTTATAGGAATTATAATTCCTGCTTGGTTTGTAGAGAATTTTAAGAAAATTTACAGTTTTTCAAAAACCAGTCGGCCTTGACGGTTAAGCAAAAATTATTTTCTTTTCAGGTAAACTACCCTTTTTGTTCATGATACGGCAAAATATTACTAAGAAAAGTTGTTCAGAATGAGAAATTATGGCCCTATAAAAAATATTAGAAAGATACGTACCTACTTAGATTAAACCGTCATTTTCTAACTGTATTCCGATCGTTGCACTCGTTTTTCAACGCCCTGTAATCTAGGATACAAATTGAGCTCGCTCGGGAACGAAGTTTCCGGGTACGAGATGTGGGGAGACGAAATATCCCGGGAACGAAATGTGGGGTACGAAATGTGGGGAACGACATGTGGGGAACGAACTTTCCGTATCCCCAATGATAGTCAATAGTCATGCTTCACCCGGTCAACTGCACAGGTGGAAATGTCTGCACGGATATCCAAAATTTATAAAACTGTTGTAAATTTACAAATTTAACAAAAAAAAATCGTAAAGAAAGTAATACGTTTTTAACTATTTTATTGAAATTGCGAATTGTCTATTTGACAGTTATAAATGTTGAAGTCTTTTTCGACCAAATTTCGAGTTACAAGGGATCACTATACAAAAAATAACGTGAGCAACACATATGAAAACAACTTTTTTTACTCATTTGTAGTTGTTTTGGAATGACTACATGTATTCACATACATTTTCCGATGGCCATCCCACACGTGTGTTTTATTAACGAGAGCAAAGCCCGAGTTTAACAAGCAAATAAGTAAAAAAAAGTTGTTTTCATACGTGTTGTACACATTATTTATTTGCATAATGATCGCTGGTAACACGAAATTTGGCCGAAAAGTAGTCATATAACAAACGTGCTGTAACGTGATAAAATTCTTATATCAACATTAATTAATAGAATCTAATTACATCTGATCAAATATCTCTCGTTTAATTGGAATAAACCAAACATTTCAAGAGTCTGTATTTATCAACTCAAGATACAATAAATAAGAAATAATAGTGGTCACAGTGCTTGCGTAAAGTGCAGACGCATTATAATTCAACACGTCTGCAGTTTACTTCTGTTCTGATTGGCCGTAAGACTTCGGAAAAAACGATGTGATGGGTTATACCTTATGCGTCTGCAGATTACGTATATGCATCCGGGACTGGATGGGCTAGTAACGTTGAGGACGCGAGACTTTCTTAGGAAGCCTCGAATGCTGCGATGGTTGCGTCAGTCCAAATAATTGGTGTTTTGCCCTTGATTTTTCCCTGCAGCAGGTCGTTAAGGGGTGCTTGAATTGTTGCAGCTTTAGGGATGAAGCGTCTATAAAAATTTAGGGTGTCTAAGAACCGGCGAAGTTCTTTCGCTGTATTTGGGCGGGTGTAGTTCCTCATAGCTTCAATTTTCCCTGGGAGAGGTTGAATTCCTTGTTCAGATACCAAAAAACCTAGGAATTAAACTGTCGGTTCTTTGAAAACGCACTTGGAGGGGTTGATAAGTACACCGTATGATTTTAGGCGGTTGAAAAGCTGGTCTAAGTGCTGCAGGTGTTCTTTCTCGGTTTCTGATGCTACCAGAATGTCATCGATGTAGACATACAGGAAATCCAATCCTCGCAATACTTCATCCATAAAACGCTGGCAAGATTGAGCTGCGTTGCGAAGACCGAATGACATAAGCGGGAATTCGAACAAACCGAATGGGGTGGTTATAACGGTTTTGCAGATGTCTTCCTCTGCAACGGGGATTTGGTGATAAGCCCGCACCAGGTCCACGGTAGAAAATATTTTCTTCCCTTGGAGGATTTGGGCGAAGTCTTCTATGTGTGGCACCGGGTACCTGTCGGGGATGGTTCTCGCGTTGAGAGCCCGGTAGTCGCCGCAAGGTCTCCACTCGTCGCCTTTTTTAGGAACCATGTGTAAAGGCGATGACCAGCTACTTTCGGAAGGACGCACCGCTCCCATTTTCAACATGATGTTGAATTCTCGCTTTGCCTGGTTGAGTCGGTCCGGTGCTAAACGCCTGGGTTTGCTGAATACAGGGGGTCCTGGCGTCGTGCGAATGTGATGCCTGGTTTGGTGCTTTGGTTCCAGTGGCGTCCCAGAGGGTTTTGTGATCTCCGGGTACTGTAGGAGGAGCTGGTGGAACGGCGATGATGATCCGGAAACAGCTCGAATCTGCAGCAAGCAGGAATCGCACTCCGCTACTTGGCCCTGAGTGGTGAGGTCGGTCATCCCGTCGATGAGGCGATGGTTGCGGATGTCGACGAGGAGTCCATAGTAATCCAAGAAATCGACTCCAATAATGGGTTTGGACACATCAGCGATAACGAAACGCCATGTAAAATCGCGTCGGAGACCGAAATTTAGACGAAGTGTCTCAAAACCATACGTCGCGATCGTGGAACCATTTGCCGCATAAAGCTCGTAGTGAGTTTTTATACGGCGTCCCGGAATTCGCGTACGCGGAAACACGCACAGATCAACACCAGTGTCTATTAAAAATTGCATTTTTGTTGCAAAGTCTGTCACAAACAGGCGGCGAGGTTTTGCTTCGAAATCGCTAGCCACCGTTAGCGACTCGGCTGGTCGTTTCCCGAGAATGTACAAGGCGAAGTACATTTTTGCGCTGAATTTCCGAACCTACGGTGGTACCAGCATACGCCACTGTTTTCGCGAGATTGGCTGCGATTTCGTGAACGCGATCGCAAATTTCGGCTGTCGCGGCGCGGTCGATAAAGTTGATTGGAGGCCGCCGTTGCTGCAGAAATTTCTTGACGCAACGACGTTCTTGCTTCAGCAATCCTCGAGGCTACGAAGACGGTGAGCCTTTGGAACATTGCTTCCATCGGGTCCACCTGGTGCACCTCCGCTATGCGTCCGCGGGTTGAAGTTTCGGCGATGGCGTCGGCTAAAGTACCTGCGTCGTCGAGGGCGGTGTTAGCTTGGGTGGCTAAAATTGCCTGTGTGGCCGCAGGCAAGCGATCTAGCCAGAGAGGGCGAAGAAAGTCGTCTGGGACTACTGTTCCCGCTAATCCACGCAGGTGCCTGAGAAATTGCGACGGCTTTCGGTCGCCTAGTTCTTCGTGTTCTAGCAAACGGCGTACTTTATTTTCTTGGGAGTCGCTTAAGCGGGCAATTAGTTCACTTTTCAACTTTGCATACTTCTGGGTTGGGGGCGGGCGGGTTAAAATGTCTCTTACTTCGATCGCGTACTTTGGTTCAAGATGGCCTGCGACGTAACTAAATTTTGTTTCATCATTTATTACCCCGGCAAGATAAAACTGATTTTCGATTTGCGCGAACCACATTTCTGGATCTTCAGACCAGAAAGGCGGAAGTCGCACAGCTACACGATCGAGAGCGGCGGGTGGTATAAAACTCGCGGGCGCGGAACCAGGATTTGAGAGTGAATATGTTGGCGTCGTAGCTGTCGTCATTGATGTAGACACGGTTTCATTTAGAGCTTCGGTGGAAGGCATTACTGTCTTTGCGTTTGGTAATGTTTGATACTGAAACACTAGCTTGGGTTGCTAAATTGTTTTTGCATTCGCGCACTATACCCGGCGAATTTAATTTAATTAGATTATCACGTCGGCGTAACCAATTTATGGGTGCGTGGGCGCGCGAATGGTTTGAACCCAGAACAAAAACACTTGTAAACCGGTAGAAAAACGTTTATTGTAAAAGAAGATGCTACGAATTCGTACTCACCGAGAATGGGCTGTAACTGACCACAGCTTATGCCAATCCCGTTAGTTATATCCGAAAGGGGTGAATATCCCTTTGGAGAATTCGCAGTCCCGTTATGTCAGAGTTTGTGAAGCCAGCAACATTCCCGTTAGATGGAAAATGCAACGGTAGTTTTACCGTAAGGAATGTTACCTGCCGAAGCCCTTCTGTCAAGGGCAGTGAACTATTGCGAATTACGCCAAAGGAATTTTTGTGTATCTATTATCGCCACACTTAGATCAACGGTATTAGTATGTACATTATATAAATGCGACCTTTTCTCCGTATTGTGCTACATCGGGTGTACCACAGGGGTCGAATCTTGTACCTCTATTTTTTATACTATTAATCAATGACTTACCGAATTGTTTATCGAGTAATACATCATGCTTGTTAGACGCAGATGATTTAAAAATTTATCGTGCGATAGTGAGGGTCGGCGACATACAACTATTGCAACGAGATATCGACAGTATCTATGCATGTAGTGTGAAAAATAGGCTTTTCCTCAATATCAGTAAATGTTTTGTTATGTCATATAATTTGAAGCAAAATTATAATTTAGAAATTTATAAAATGAACAATATTCCGTTAGAAAAGAGGTGCGAGACTCGAGACCTTGGCGTACACTTCGTTTGGTCTCTGAAATTTGATCTTCACATCGAGAGTATCTGCAACAAGAGCTTAAAAATGCTAGGATTTATTGTTAGAAATTCTACTAGCTCTAAGAATACTCAGAGTCTGCACATTTTATACAATACTTTCATACGCTCGCGACTGGAGTATGCTGCGGTCATCTGGTCACCACATCTTGCTAATAATATTAAAAAAATAGAGAGAGTGCAAAATAAGTTTATTAAATTTATGTACTTTAAGCGTCACGGTGTCAACCCCAAATTTGCATCTTTCCAGCCTATTAGGCAGGAATTTAACTTACCTAAACTTGAATATAGAAGGACGGTACATCATATATTATTTTTACATAAAGTATTTAATAACTTACTGGACTCACCACCATTGCTATCGAGAACTGTACTACATATTCCCTCACGTAGAATTCGGCAAGTGGAATTATTGGAAGTGAAATTGTGTCGCACGTCCTGCAGACAGAATTCTCCACTTGTAAGAGCATGTTCGCTATGCAACGAATATTTTTCTATTCTGAATTTCAACATTTTTGATGTCACTGCCACTGTTTTTAAATCTAAATTAGTAAAAATTTACAAGTTCTGATTCTCTCACGTTTTGATTTTGATTTTGATTTGATTAGAACTGTAATTTGGCTTTTTAATCTGACTTTAATTTGACTTGATATCAGCCAATATGAATTTGAATTTATTTTTAATTTTACTAGGTACATTAAGAAAACTGTAATTAGGTTTCATACCTGTTGTTTTCTTCTTTAATAAATAAATAAATAAATACATCTTAGCTGGAGCATTTATATATAGGCATGATTACTGCCACTTCCCAATCTTTAGATATTTCTCCCGTTTTCCATATTAAGTTGACTATTTTCAGCAAACATTTCTGTCCAGCTGTTCCCATATACTTCAGTGCTTCGGGCGGTATACCATCGTAGCCTGCCGCTTTTCCTAGCTTCATCCTTCCTATTGCCTTTAGCATTTCTGCCTCTGTTATCCCGTCGTATTTTTCTTGTGCTTGCGTTCCTTTATTGGTATCTGTAGGAGTACCGTCACTTGGGTTTCCATTTAAGTTTAACAGATCATTGAAATATTCTCCCCATCTTATAACTGTTTCATTACCCGTGATCGTTTTTCCTTTTTTTGTCATAAATACTTGACAGTGACTTCTGCTTTTCACTTCGTAAGTTTTTTAAAACCCGAAAGAATGGCTTCTGATTTGTATTGTAACTACTTTCTAATTTGTGCCCGAACTCTTCCCAATCTTTCCTTTTAGCCTCCAACACTTTCTTTTCTACTATATCTCTCTGTTTGTTGTAATTGTTATAATCCTCTTGCTTCCTTGAATTTAAATATCGTTTCCATCTCTTTTTGTTTTCACTGACTTCTTTCCTGATTTCCTGTGTCTACCATGCGGTTTGTTTCCTATTTGTTTTCTCTCTAATTTTTCCACAGCACTTCTCCATTGCTTCGACTATTGCATTCTTGAATCTAGTTCACATATCTTCTAGCACCTGTTGATCTTCACAATTTTTCATATTATCCACTTTTTATTTATACATGTTCTAAATTTCCTCTGTATTTCTTCATCTCTCAACATTTGCACTTTAGTTTTAAGTTTCTCTTCTGCTTTATTATTTTTCTGTTGCTGTTCTTTCTTTTGCACTGGCATTATGGGCGTTACCAGGTAATGATCGCTTCCTACTTCGGCCCCTCTTTTTATCCTTACATCTTTAAATAGATGCTTATTTGTGTCGTGTGTTATAATGTTTAATCTATTATCGACTTGACGCTTCTAGAGGGCATTTTTCTTTTAATTTTATTATAGTTTTGTGTTGGTATTTTGTGTTTGGTATTACTAAGTTGTTTTGTATACAATAATCTAGTAGTTTTTCTCCACTACTATTCAAGATATCTTCGCCAAATGGACCAATGGCGTTCCCGTATTTGCTGCTAGTATCTCCTACCCTTACGTTGAAGTCACCTAGTATTATTAATACCTCCCCATCCATCTCTTCAGTTAGTAGCTGCAGCTGCTCATAAAAATTGTCCTTGATAATTTTATTCGCATTGTCGTTGGGACCGTACACAATGACTACATCTACTTCTCCAAGTTCCGTTCCTTTGAGTTTAATTTTTATTAGTTATTTACACAATCCCATTTCATAATTTTATCTTCCCAATCCTTTCTTATTAAGCAAGCTACTACCATATACTTTGCCTGGGCCGTCATTGGAGTTTCAGTCGATTTTTTATTTCTCAGTTTTTTGGATTTTCATCGTTTTCTTTTTCAGCTTTTTCTTTTAGCTCAACCTTAATTTACAAAAATTTTTATGTTTTGTACTTGCCTCTTATTGCGTTTCCATTTAGTAGTTTGTTGTTTCTTTCAGACAGAGGTAGATGTAACATATAATTTCTTTACCTAATAGAAATCGTATATCATATATAGTACCAAAAAAGAATTTTTGTCGCTTCGAAAGTCAATAATAATAATAAAAAGAGCAAATGCTCCGAAAAAAAAATATTTCGACGCTTATGGATTCGAAACAAGCGAATGCATGACAAAAATGTACGGTACATTTTTTATAGAGAATTTACTCTTTAATATTGATAACCAAGTATTTTACTCCAAAGTTGATACTAATCGAGATATTCACTAGTACGAGGAAAATATAAAATGTTTAGCCATTTTCTAAACATGACGGTTAAATCTGGGTCTGTCAAGGGTTTGCAAAATTAATGTATATTTTCTGAATCCCAACAAAATAGATTAAAATTTAGTCCAGCTTGTCCGGAATTGCTCCCGCTATTAATGTACTTGTCGACTAGCCTACTAATAAAAGTTGTTCCACTTTTCTTTCAAATTGGTTTTGTTCTACTGCCATTCCTTGTGTCACCACGTTGTTCCTGCGCTTTTCTCTTTCTTGCTTCTCTAATCTGTCTTCCAGTCTACTAATTTTTATTTCTATTTTCCTCTTTTCCCGTTCTATTCTTCTGTTTCCTTCTCTCATTTCTTCTATACCTTCTGGAATTCCTCTTTTATCTTTCCTATTTCGGCCATGACATCATTATGTTTTTTTTCGGCTCCATGATTTAGCTCTCCTTTCAGTTCATCCAGCTTTTTCAACACCGCCTCTATTTTTTCTTCAGTATTTGGGATAATCCTCAATCGCTTCGTCTGCTTGTTGTTTTTGTGGGCTTCTTTGTAGCTTTGCCTTTTTTTGAAAGCTAACTGCTCTTCTTCCCACTTTTCGAACTCTTCTGGATCTTGCCTATCTCTTCTCCTCTTAATATAATCTTTGATGCTTGTTGCACTATATACTCTTGTTCTTCCAGATTTGACAACTTTTTTTGTCTATCCAACTAGACTACACTCTCGGTGTTCCGCTAGTATTTTTAACGTTTCCCGCTATTCGAATTTACACCCATGAGTCTCGCGGCGGCCGGTTTTTGTACTTCCGCGTCCTCTCGTCTCGAGGTCGCGGCCTGCCCGTTATCGCTTCCTATTATTTATTACAGAAACTTGCCGTTTTCTTGTCTGCTGGATCGAGTTTCACTGATCCTTCTATTCTGGTTGCTTCCTGTCCTATTCGGGTGCACTTTCACTTGATTCCCTTGATCACACTTCCAAACTTTTATCTACTATTCCTGTGGGCGCGTCCGTTCCTGTAGGTATTCGCGTCGCCCCATTTTCAACACTAGTTGTACAATATATTATTTCCTACAACTGCTCTGAAAATAGCCCAAAATACACTCCTAACTGAAAATCTTACATTTCACACAGTGTGCGACAACGTTGTTGCACGCTCAAAAACAGCATGCGACCAGGGCCCCCGCAAGGATTATCGTCGCCAGCGTGCTGGAAATATTTTGGCGCCCTTTGAATATACAAGGTGTTATGGAAATGAGTGCAAATATTTTAACCCGTAATAGAACTCGCTAAACTGGACAACTTCTCCATTTATCACTTTTTCGAAAACGCCCTCAACACTGACTTAAAATTCAAAACAGTTTTACTCTAAAAGTGCATACCCGCCTATAGAATACTATTTTAATTTAAACGAACAGAACACAAAAACATTTATTTGATATGCAAACCAACAAAAACTGCATAGTTACTGATAAAACCTTTAGTTCACATATGGTCAGCAACGTACCTTATCAATTGAGGTAGGTAAGTTATTGACCGCATGTTTTTTGTGCAAGAACTTTGCAGTTTTAATATACCTTGTGTCATTCACCTTTAATGCAGATTTGCTTACCAAGTTGCTCGTCAAATTTGGGGGAGATAAATGATTGAAAAAATATGCGATTAAATGAAAAATGATAAATAGAAAAGTTGTTCAATTTGGTGAGCTCGATCACTGGTTAAAATATTTGCACTCATTTCCATAACACCCTGTATGTAGTACTTATATAAATAATATTTTGAAGTATAAAAACTTTAAGCTGTTACATGTGTTTTTTTAAATTTCCTGGTTTGCTGTAATATTCTTGTAGTTGTTTAAACATTTGAGCCAAATACGAAAATTCACTTTATTTTAATTTTGTAATGAAACAACACAGATTTTAAAAACTAAAATTTTATTCATCTTTAAATTTGTTACAAAGGAAAAAACAAACCAAACAATAAACAAATAAAACGAGCAATCATCCAAAAATTAAATAGGTTTTTTTGTGGAGTTTCTGCTGCAAATTCTTTTATAATATTGCCAAAATGAATTTTATGGAGGGTCTCTTGCTCTATAGCTAAGATTGCCAAACCAGATAATCTTTCTTGTAACATGGTAGACCTCAAATACTTTTTTTTATTTTTTATTTTGAGAAGGACCTCTCACCAGAAGCTACAGACACATGTAAAGTAAGGAGGATTCTTAATGTAATGGTAATATTCGGTGGAGATGAAGTTAGATTGTTTTCAAATATATATTGTAGAAGTCGAGAGGATTTGACGCTTCAGGTAATGAAAACAACCTTAGGGCTTTTATCTCGTTAAAAAGTCATTTTCTTCTACGTCAGCCTCCTTCTTTTTCTGATTAGGTAGCTTTTGTTGTAGAGCACGACAGCTTTTTAAAAGATCCTCGTCATTTAATTTAAAAATATCACTAAAAAACCAAAAACGTTGTCATAATCAGATATCATTTCAAATCTACTATTTAAAAAACTTAGTGCTTGATCAATTATTTAAAAAAACGAAATTTATTTTAAATGCGGTTTTTGGATCTCGAGGTGTCTCATCTCTCTGTTCATAATCGAACAATTTTGATTTATACTTTCGTGTAACAGTATTTATTGGAGGTCAAGAGCGGATGCTAGTTTTCCAGCTTGAGCAAGTTATTCCTCGAAAACATTATCATCTCTATAATTTTTATTCAGGGCATTGCATATTACACACAGAATTAACTAACCTATCGATTTTATTATATTTAATAATTAAAGCTAAAGGACTAGCTATTTGATTTCAAAAATATAATGTTTTCTGTCACAATAGGAATAGGTCATTATATCAACGAACATAAACTTCAATAAGATTATTGATTATATTATGAATTGAGTTAAAAAAATTGATTTCTTATTGCTTTGTTCATTGGAATCGTTTGAAATTGTTGAAAAATTAAAAATTCAAATTCTATACAAATCTCCAGTTTGGCGCCCCTTTTGAGTGGCGCTCGCGTGCGGTACACGCGTTGCACGCGCGGTTGCGGAGGCCCTGCATGCGACATCAATGTCGCACGCTGAAATTCACGTCTATGTTTAAAATTTAGGCGGCGGTTTGCAGTCCTAGAAAGAGTATAGTGTACAACACGTGTGAAAAGTGCTATTTTCAACACTGGTTGTACAATATATTTCTGTTACTTGCAGTTACAATACAATGTAGAATATTTACTTGTATATATGAGGATGAATAAGATCAGGGGTATAAAAATTTAATGACAAAATAGGTCACATTTGTCTATGACAACAGGTACAGGAAAATTAGAAAAAATTCTAAATATTTCTAACTTAATGCTAAATGTAATTGATAAAATCTTTTTCAGGTTAATAGAAACCGCCATAATCACCGTCACCATCACCATCAACACTCATAAAAAGCAAGTATTGAACATGTAGCTCCAAACTTGACATCTTTGTAGTTACCTATATTAGTTTTTATTAACTGCATATCGCTTTTGCCAGAATTCAGGCCTGCAGTGTAGTTTCGTTTATTATATAAGCTGCTACATTCAAAATTCAGGGAACTAATTTAAATGTATAAAGTAAGCTACCTTGTGAGAGGAATGAATGTAGTAGCATTAGTGATAATCTCAGGCGTAAGTACTGAAATAATTTTTTTAAACGCCGAGTCAGTTTGTTAGTTCTTTTTTGCCATTGTCCTGTATATGTTGTGATGCACCATCACTATCATAATTTTGATTTGGTATCATGTAGAGTTCCGCAGTATGTTTTGAAAAATTTGTAATAATTTTATGTATTGACGAAAATTAGATGTTTTTAGTCACAGTCTGTGGACATGATAAAATAAATAATATTGTAGTAGCTCAGACTCGTTTCCTGTACTTGTGTTTTAACTTTATAACAGGATGCTTGACAATTTACATGCAGTCTGTGTGATATACGAACTGTTGATTAGTTAAAAATCAGATAACGTGCATTATTGTATTGGAAAATGTATGTTTATCTTAGATCATAAGTGTTGTAAAAAAATTGATATTGAAAGATTAGTTTTTATTAACTGAATATCGCTTTTTCCAGAATTCAAGCCTGCAGTCTAGTTTCGTTTATTATATAACCTGCTACATACAAAACTCAGGGAACTAATTTAAATATTACTAATATTTCAATATACATTTCCTTACAACACTTATTTATTTACACACAATAAATAAATAAATGTTGTAAGAAATGTATATTGAAATATTAGTTTTTATTAACTGCATGTCGCTTTGCCAGAATTCAGGCCTGAAGTCGAGTTTTATTTATTATATAACCTGCTACATTCAAAATTTAGGGAACTAATTTAAACGTATAAAGTAGCTACCTCGTGAGAGGAATTAATGTAGTAGCGTTAGTGATAATCTCAGGCGTAAGTACTGAAATTATTTTTTAAACGCTGAGTCAGTTTGTTAGTTTTGTTTTGCCATTGTCCTGTATATGTGGTGATGTAGAAGTTTTTCATTTCAATTTGTTATCATGTAGAGTTCGGCAGTATGTTTTGAAAAATCTGTAATAATTTTATGTATGCCCGAAAATTAGCTGTTTTTAGTCACAGTCTGTGCGTTATTGTATTGGAAAATGTATGTTTATCTTAGATCATCAGTGTTGTAAGAAAATTTATATTGAAATAAACGTTATTTTATACGAAGTAGCTTTGCAGTCATTGAGTCACACATTTTTTTTCAGAACTTATGAAGGTGGGTCTGACAACTATCAACCTCTTATTTCTGATCATTCTCTGATAGCAATTTCTGCCAAGTTTCAAACATTAGCTTTTCTTATTTAGTAGTTTGAGCAGTATTTAAGCACTTCCAAAAGACATTTGTTTTATTGCATCCCATTTAGCAGAAGACTTTTAGCACAAAAGATACGATTTCCAACAAAGTTCTGGTTTTGAATTGCATGTATTTCCAACTACTTTTCGTTCTTGTTATTGCTCTTTACAAAAATAAACGTCCATCAAATATCATGTAATTTGCAGTGTTCTTGCTACTTAGAGATGTGTATGAAATGTTTTTGTTATGTTTCTAATTTATTATGCTTTAACTGCAGCACAAACAGCTGAAATCGACGGCACCCTGACGGGCTTGACCTGGCTTGCCTGAGTGTGTTTAGAATAGAATTTTAAAATGCAGACGGTGTGTGCGTATATGAGCAGCCTGGTTTCAAAGCCCGATGTGTCTATTTCACTTAAAATTTTAAGGGAACCCAGACACTGTTTTAGTGTGATCTAGGCAGTTAGACTTGCTTATTACTGATCAAAATTAAAGTGGTTTAGCTCAAAATCAACTTCAGTAATTAGCAGCAATGAAAGCTTACTGGAAATATTAAAAAAATCGTTTTATAATGTAATGCTTTTGATATGTTAAGTACTTAAATCCTGTGAACTAGACACTAGATTTTTAGAATATAGGAAAATTTCCTGTGCTTGGGTTGCTTTTACTGGCATCTAGTTATAAATTTAGTTCCACTATGAAATTTCATACAGTAATCAAAGCATTAAATAATTGTAGGTTATGTCACAGATTTGTAGAAGTATCAACATGATTTGGTTGAAATTTGTGTCATATTATTTTTATAGTATTGCAATTAGAACTAAGTAAGTGCCAGGTATATAGGTATCTTATTTCAAACTACACGCACACAACTTCCTTTTAGAGTGATTTTATAATTATCCAAAAATTTGATTTTGAATTTTTAAGCATTTGTCAAAAATTTAAAAAAATTAGAAATTCTACAAAAACTGTACAAAATAGAGCGTTAGTTCAAGAAAACAATCTTCTCTAAAATTTCAAGCTGAATTCAAAAATGTAATAATATACCGGTGTTCTATTTAAAATAGGAGTTAATAAAAAAATAGAAAAAAACACAAAAGAAACCCATTTTAGAGGCATTCAACTGGAAAAAAAGTGTAACAAAAATGTAAAGTTTGAAAAAATTCATGAGAGACGTTATGAGAAATCAAACAAACTAAAAAATTACAAGAGTAAACACCATACTTCCGGTTATGCGATTTTCTTCACAAGCTATCTGTTGCATTTAGATAGTACACAAAACTTATACTTAGATGAAGTTTCAACGCCATACCTCTTTTCATTTTAGAGATATTCTGTTCAGACACACACACAGACAGACCAATGAGCAAAAACATGTTTTTTGGGTTCAGGGGACTCTAAAACGTGAAGATCTGTTGAAAACTCAATTTCGATTTTTTTGGGCGAATCCAGTACTTCCTTTATTGCAAAAGGAAGTAATAAAGTTGCTCCTCTCTCTCTATGTATTATTATGGCAGTGTTATAGTTTGTGTTATTGTAATTATTATACTAAAGTATATTTAATGTTACTCAAACACTTTTGAATGGGACACAGCAAAACAGCAAAATTATGAAACGAGCAAGTACTATTTCAAAAATACCATCAAGTCTATCATCCGTAATTTTGATTATCTAAGATTAATCTTGCATATAATAATTCTTAACTGATTTATGACTAGTGGTAAGAGATAATTAATATTATCAGAAGAAGTTATTGTGACAGCTGTAACGTTGAGCTAAATGAGCATTTCTTATACGTTGAAGCTTTTGAAGGAACTACATGCGCGTTGTTCGTGCTGTGTGTGGTCTATTTTATTGCATTCCAGAGCATTTTAAAGTTCAAGTGGTTTAAGTGTAGTAACAAACAAGAATTTTATTCAGATCGCTGCCAGTGCAATTATATCTTGTAAAAATTAAAAAGAAGAAAAGTATTTGTTCGACGACTAACATCGAAAGTAGATTTTTCTCAGTGTCATTTGACAACAGAAAGTTGACATTTGCCACTGAGCGAGCGTTTTCATCACTTTGCTGCTTGCCCAGCGTTTGGGGTTCCCGCGTGAGCAAAATAGTTAGCCACATCAGGATGTTCCCTTGACAAAGCTCTTCATTTGAATAATCGTATCACTTGTCACAGACTACGTGAGTAATTTTAAATGTATTGTCACTTATTATTTTTAATAAAATGAAATACTAATATAACTAGGTTTTTAAAAGCTTTCTAAGTGATTTTTCTCGTATATCTGTAAAGAGTAACTACAAAGTGCCCTTAAATTTACAAGTTTCCCTTCAATTGTAGGAAATTATGTTACTAAGTAAACACCTAAGTAAAGCTCTATGATTCATAGTAATATAAGTAAGTCACTCTACCCATGATATTTCCACGTTCACTTTTATTTGACAAAAAAATGCTTGAGTTCTCCGCCCTAAAACTGATAAGGTCTTACATGCTCTTACTATATCTAATTTCATTATTTGAACTCTTACCTTATTTGCACTTCATACCTAATCTTCTTCACGCTTGACAAAAATGTATCCTACAGTTACATCTTGCATCTGCAATCCATATATTTTTGAGGTATGAATTATTGTGATTTAGTTTTAGGGTTTTATGTATAAAACCAGAATATGTAATGACTTAATCACAAATTTTACAAAGTAAAATGTATCTTTATATGAAAAAACCACTTTAGATTACATACTATATTCATTATACACTTATATCTTCATGACATTAGTAAAGTTTATTGTGACAGTATTTAATAGTTATTTACGAGTTTCACAAGAACGCTCTGTGCGCAAAGACGTGTTCTATCGCTGATCTGAGTGCAAGAAAGTTTTAGTGCAATTAATCGACATCGCTCGAGGCCAACAGCTGTTGCCTCGGCTTAATCACCATCCAATCAAGTAAAACCAACAAGTAAGTAATCCCTAGCACAATAACAGGGAATAATAACAACAATGACACCGCAATGGAAATACAAACGCTAAATAAGCGAAAATCAGACACACTAACACCACCCATTAATGACGTACAAAAACGATACATGTGGTCACCACCAGACGTACTATCGCAAAACAAGTATTATCTACCTCCACAATTAGAAGCCAACTTAACCGAAAACCAACCTGTTAACTCAAGCAGCACATCGGGAGCCCAGATAATCAAACCAAAAGTTCCACCCATTTATCTCACCAACACTATCAACCACACCGCATTGACTGCAGATATCAAAGAATTAACCTCCGGCGAGTTCACTACGCATTGCAATACAAGCTCTTTACGAGTAAATTTAACCAAAGAGGAAGATTATAGAATTTTAACAAAACATTTCAACAACTCTATAAAATACCATACATTCCAAAACCCACACGGCAAACCGCTCTGCGTAGTAATAAAGAACGTACCCATTTCATTAACAGAACAAGAAATTAAAAACGAACTTAAATCCTTACCAGTCCTAAAATTAACCCGTCTACTTACAAAGAATAAGCAACCACTACCAGTTTGTGCCGTAGAACTGACGGATAACGATATCGCCAAAAAAATATTTTCCTTGAAAACCGTATGCTACTCAGTTGTCACCGTCGAGTTAAGGCGAAAATCAACAAATATGCCTCAGTGCCATCGGTGCCAAAGATATGGGCATACGAAGAATTATTGCACGCTAGACCCTCGATGCGTAAAATGCGCGGGAAACCATCCCTACCAACAGTGCAATAAAAAACAAAATGAGCCACCGAAATGCGTCAACTGCGGCGGAGAGCACGCAGCAAGCTATCGCGGCTGCAAGCACCACATTGAACTGATGCAAAAACGTGTAAAAAACCAAGTACCAAATAGAAATTTCTTCGTCAACCAAACACAGACATATGCTGACAGAGCCCGAAATCCTTCAAACTTAAACCCCAATGTTACTAGCCCAACACAACCTGCCGAATCACCCATATCAAACAATCTCATCAAAGTTATAATTGACTTCTTAACCCCATACCTTCCTCAAATAAAATCCTTCATCACAAACACAATCCTCCCCCTTCTTATCAATGGACCATAATCAAAAAGTAATCGAAAAATTAACCATCCTTAATTGGAATTCTAATGGCATCACAAAACAACGATCGTTATTTATTGCATTTCTAGCCCGCTATGATGTAGACATTGCTTGCATAACAGAAACTCATTTATCGGAAAATGACACTTTCAAGATACCAGGATATTGTACCTATCGGAAGGACAGAATTGCAAGAATAGCTTCAGGGGGCGTAGCTATTATAATCAAGCGAAAAATAGTACATAGCATTCTCCCAGAAATGCCTACTGTAAATCTAGAAACCGTAGCGGCCAAAGTAAAACTAAATGACCAGTACTTAACCTTAGTGACCGCATACAGACAACCCAACAAAAAACTGATAAAAGAAGATCTGCAATCCATATTTAATACGTCAGATCCACTTCTCGTGATAGGTGATATAAACAGTAAAAACAGTCTCTGGGGCTGCAGGGCAACCAACCCCGAAGGAATTAAGCTCGAAACATTTGCTACAGAGTACTCATTTCAAGTTTTAACGCCGGAACAACACACCTACTTTCCATACAGAATAGACCACCAGCCCGACATCTTAGATATTGTACTACAAAAAAACTTCAATAAGCCGATTTATCAAAAGGTTGTAACGGAACTGGACTCTGATCATCTCCCTGTCCTAGTATCATTTTCAACAGTAGCGCAAATTCAACAGGCCACACCTAGGTTAATTAATGGACCTGTAGACTGGGATTCCTTCAGGAAAGAACTTGATCAACGCCTGAAATGCCCAACTCGATTCGACAATAACAATGACATTGATAAAGCAGTCTCTAACATCACCGCCAATATAGTGGACAGTGTAAAATCAACCACCAAACCCCCAAAGAGAACTCAGTTTTATAACAATTATCCTCCTAGATACATTATTGAATTAATTAAAGTTAAAAGCCGACTGAGACGTGAATGGCAAAGAAATCGAAACCAAGAAGTTAAAAGGCAACTGAACAACTTAACACATCGAATAAAAAGAGAACTCGACGAACTAAGAATAAATTCGTATCAGAAACACATCGAAGAAATAGACCCTGGCGATCCCGGAATGTGGAAAGCCACAAGACGCATCCTAAAACAATGCCAAGAAATGCCGCCTTTAAGCTCAGTGAATGGAAATGAAACGTACATAACTGACGAGGAAAAGTCATCAGCTTTTGCCACACACCTAGAGCAAACGTTTACTCCAGTCATGACAACCAATGCAACACATGCAATGCAAATAATAAACGAAATCGAAAGAAATTTACCAATAATTACAGAACGCATTAATCCAACCTCACCCAAGGAAGTAAGTACAATAATAGACTCATTACCTAGAAGAAAATCTCCGGGGTATGATTTAATATCCAACGTAATACTACAACACCTCTCACTCAAAGCCCTAGCTTATCTCACATCCATATTCAACGCATGCTTGCGACTCGGATATTTTCCTCAAAAATGGAAACACGCCGAAATAGTTATGTTCAGCAAACCAGGCAAGGATAAGAAAACACTGGGAAACTATAGACCAATCAGCCTTCTAACGACTTTATCAAAATTACTGGAGAAAATCATATACAAACGCACAATAGCCTACATAGAAACACATAACATAGTACCCACTTTCCAATTCGGATTTCGAAGAAAACATTCAACTTGCCATCAACTACAGCGAATTACCGAAACGATCGAGTCTGGCTTTGAAAACAAACAATACACCGTAGCAGTATTTTTAGACGTATCAGCGGCCTTCGATAAGGTATGGATTGAGGGCTTGAAGAAAAAGATATTGAACATTACAATGCCGAACTACCTCAAGGCAACTATTTTTTCTTTTTTGGAAAACCGAACCTTTACTGTTAGAGTCAATTCCTGCATATCCGAAGTGAAAACAATACGAGCCGGGGTACCTCAGGGCAGTATTCTGGGTCCGCTCCTATACAACATTTTTACATCGGACATGCCCGAAGTGGCAACTACGGTAGCTACATTTGCCGACGACACGGCTATATTCACACAACACGCTGACCTAAATGAAGCCATTTCAGACCTGCAGCAAGCAGTTAATAAAATTAGTCGTTGGTTTAAATTATGGAACATACATATAAACCCAGTTAAATGCCAGTCCAAGATCTTTGCCTTAAGAAAAATTACAGATGCTCCCAACATAGAAATCAACGGAAATAATGTAGCTTGGAACCCGAAAGACTCAGCTGTTAAATATCTAGGAATACACTTGGATACGCGATTAAGTTGGAGCTATCATATTAACCAAAAATTAATTCAGTGCTACAGTAGACTCAAACAACTTTATCCCCTAATTAACAGAAAATCTCATCTTAAACCCAAATGCACAATACTTTTATATAAAGCCCTACTTCGACCGTTAGCATTATATGCTTCGCCGGTGTGGTATAATACATCCAAATCAAATATTAAAAAGCTACAAAGACTACAAAATAAAGTGTTACGAATAGCCGTTAACGCTCCGTGGTACGTGAGAAACGACCAACTCCACTACGAAATGGGTTTATCAACAATTCAAGACTTTACTCGACAATGTGCCAAAAACTTTATAAACAAAATTAGTGAGTGCAGTGGTGCAGTTCATTACAGACTGTGTCAAAGAAACATACATACCAGACTTAAACGGAAACTTCCGCAAGATCTGGTAATTTCAGATGAAGAAAGCGATTAATTAATTCAACACAACATATTGTTATTTTTAAGACGATAAAAATAGTCTTACAATGTTATTTTTAATTATTTGATCTTACAAAGTCATCAGTGCTATGTATAACAAATATTTCTTTTTGTTGATCTGGCAATAAACAATTTATAAAAAAAAAAAAAAAAAAAATAGTTATTTACATAACAAATACTGAAAGTGAGATTTTACAGGACGAGTAGGCAATTTCCAGTTTTTGAGTCCTGTAAAGACACCTTCAATACGAGCTGCATACAACATTTTTTGTTAAATTGTGAGAAGAGCTGACACAATAATAAGGTAACTTCACCTTCAGCAGTGGTGCTCAGTGTCACAGACCGGGTGTTTCTAATTTTGCCAATAACTCTGAAATTTGTCGGAACGTAGAGTTGCACGGTTCACTAGCTTGAGACACGTGCTAGAAATCCTCTGTGTATCTAGTTATTGCTATTATAATACTGATACCAAATCAGTAGGTTATGTTGTAAATCATTTTCTTTGATAATCAACAGTACTACATCGTCAGCAAGAGATAAATGGTTTATTATTATTCTTTCCATCTTGTAGAATCCCCATGTGGCGTTTTTATCTTACCTTTACATTTTTTTATTATTTCATCCATCACTACTGTAATTAGATATGGGTTCAGAGTTCCACCTTGTCTTAACCCAGAGTATGTTTCGAATTTCTGTGTGTGTATTGTTATTAGTTCTTACATAATTAATAGTTGTATTGTAGGTATTATGGTGGACAATAAATTTAAGCCAGCCTGTCATTCGCTTGACATCTACTACTACTACTACTACTACTTATGTTCAACTAACCTCAATTTCATTTTTTTCGGCCTACATTTATTGTCAACCATGGTACATGTTTCTTGTATATATTTTAATGTTTTTATTTACGTTTCGATTACTCATGATCTTCCATATGCCATTCCTTATTACTGAATCGAACGCCTTAGATAGATCAATGAAAGGTGAAAGGTAGTGTATACATTCTAAATAAATTTTAAAAAAAAACAAAGGAAAGTAATGCACATCAGAACTGTCATAGTCTTCAGAACTGTGAGCCACTCGGAAGAAGAAGTGTACTAGTTATTTTTTTAAAACAAATTGTTGATGGTTGGCCATGCTTGTTTAATTAGAAAGCAATAAAACACTCTTGAGTGCTTCAATTTGCATGCCTATTTAACAGTATTCGTATTCAGGACAGATTGTTTTTCTAATTCGGTATCGAAAAGTCTTACCACATGCAGTAGCACAAATATAAGAGCCATAATTTTTTCTGATCTAATAGTGTTTACATTGATTACCATAACAACTAAAAGCTATTCGATTTTAGAAATTTCCAGGAAGTCCTAGAGTAGTGTAAGCACTAAATGTAATAATAGGTATTTACTATACAAGTGAGATAAGTATATATCATTAATATAGGTGTATGTAAGCACACAAGTATATTAATGAAGCATTATCACACATATTGTACACGATTTTCATCTACTACTGTCCAAAATTGAGAAAAGTGCATTAAGAGAAATGTCAGATCTGTCATTTTGTGTGGTTTAATGGAAGTTCAATACACTACTAGTGATCTAATTAGCTTCATTACCTAACGGAAATAATGTCAAATGAATAACGTAATAAGTTCTTATCAAGTCAGTTGCAGATAGATGTATTTTATGACATGGCCATTTTGTTTTTTTTTTACTTTATTTCTTTTTGCAATCTGTTTACAACAATAACCAAAACATATGTGTAATAGTGAAGAATGGACATGAGACAATGACATGGTTGAAATCCAATGATTTACAACTTACAGTCTTTTACATACCTAGTACCTACGTTATATTAGTGGTTTACAAATCTATGCGGAAGGTCTAACGGTTTGTGTCCTTTTAGTTTAGGTATGGTTTCGCTGTTATCAAGTAGGTTAAGAGCTAAGGAATTAGGTACTTATCACTGAGCTTAACTATCACTTCTTTTACGGTGTCAACTTTTAAGTCGCTCAAAATGTCTTTATTTCTCACAAATTATGGAGCATCACACATCGCACGCAGCACTTTAGATTGAAATCTCTCAAGGATTTGGATGTTACAGTCAGCTGTTGTGCCCCATAGCTGGATCCCATACGTCCATATGGGTTTGAAGATCATATTGTAAACTATTAGGAGCTTACTTGTTAGGAATAATTTAGATTTCTTGCCTAGTAACCAGTAGTGCTTACTAAACAATACGCCGAGCTGTTTTCTTTTTTTCCATATGTGTGGCTTCCATGTTAGGCATTTATCGAGATGTAAGCCAAGATATTTAACTTCATTAACTTGAGTTAATGTGCTGTTATTTCTGAGGACTGGTGGTGTATTGCCTCTGCACTTGGTGAAAGTGATATAAAAAGATTTCACTTTGTTGAGTTGGATTCTTCATCGTTTGGACCAGTGTATTATTTGGTCTAAACTCTGTTGAAAGGGATGAGCGGCTTGTGTTGCTTTTTTGAGTTTTGCCATGATGATCTTGTCATCGGCGAGGGTGCCACTGATGCAGTGCGGACTTGTTAGTATGTCTGATGTATACACGAGGTAAAGAATCGGGCCAAGGACGCTGTCCTGGGGCACCCCTGAGTTGATTGTATGGAGAGCTGTTCGATATTGGTTAACTTATACATGGAAATAGCGTTCCTCAAAGTAAGATTTTAGGATGACATAGAATGAATGAAGAAGTATTTTTTTCAGTTTATGCAGGAGGCCTGCATGCCACACCTTGTCGAAAGCCTGACTTTCATCAAGAAGAGCAGCTTTACAGTATTGTTTTACTTCAAAGGCTCGATTTATGTAATCGACAATACGGTGAACTTGCTATACGGTGGAGTGATCCTTCCTGAAACCAAACTGATGGTCAGGAACCATATTATTGTCTTCTAGGATGGATGTTAGTCTTCTGGTTAAGAGTTTTTCTAAAACATTGCCTACTGCTGACAGTAAACTAATGGATCTGTAGGAGGTGATTTCATTTGTATGTTTTCCTGGTTTGAGGATCTGTATTACCTGCGCTACTTTCCACTGCACTGCGAAATAACCCAACCTCAAGACTGCATTGAATAACATGTTAGCATCACTAAGCCCTTGCGTGTTAATTCTTTGATAAATTTTCCGATAATCATGTCGATGCGTGGAGCTTTCTTAGTGTTTAAGTTGTATCTGACCATGGATTTGACTTCTGTAACTGTGAAGCTATCCAAGGGTAATGCCAGTTGATATGGTGTTTGTACAGAGTTTTGAATTTCTTCTCTTTCTTCGGTGGGGATTTGTGATGGAATTGGTTGGAAAACACTCTTGAGGTGTTGGGCGAAGAGGTCTGCTTTTTCTGAATCTGGACCAACCCATGATCTATTTGGCTTTTTCAGGTGAGGAATTGGCTGTCTTTGGTCTTTTATTCTTTTGGTTTCCGTCCAGAGGGAGTAGTTTGTGTCAGATGTTGCAGTCATGTTTGTGAGATGTTCTTGGGAGTGTTCATTTTTCAAATCTTTGATAAGTTGTTTTAGCTCTCTTGTTGATTGATTGTAGCGTCTCTTGTCAGATGGGTATGTCATATTCTGCCAGATACGTCTTACCGTCTCTTTTCAGCGGTTTTCTTTTTTGCTACAATAGAACACCCTTCTTTTACTGATAATTGACGGTGTTGCTTTCGCTGCGGCGTCTTGAATTATTTGTGTAAAGTTTTGTATAGCCAATTCTAGGTCATTATTAGTTTGGAGGGAAATTTTCAGGTCTAGACGATTTTGGATGATGCCTTTGTAGTGACTCTAGTCCGTTTTTTATTGTACAATTTTGGGTATTTTTCTCTATCAATGATCGTGCTGCTCACAATAGCTATAATTGGCGTATGATCGCAGGCGAGGTCAAGGCATGGTGTAATTTTAAAGTAGTTTGAAGCTATACCGTCTGTTATAAAGAAGTCCAGCAAGTCAGGTATTTTACTTGGGTTGGTAGGCCAAAAGGTGGATTCCAGTTGGAGTTCTTGGATGACTTGATGTCGCACCCTTCCTCTGCCAGATGGAGAGATTCGAGAGCCCCATGAAGAATTTTTAGCATTATAGTCGCCCCCTGCTAAAAATATACTACCTAGCGTTTTGAAATATTAAATGAAACCTTGCTTATTTGTGGTGTAGTTTGGAAGGAAATAGGTAGCTGATACAACTAGTGGACCGTTCCAAACTTCTATCTCAATGGATATTGCTTGAAGAAATTTCTCTTGAAAGGAAGGTAACATGTGGTGTTTAATATGATGTTTGATTAAAATGGCAGTGTCCCCTCTACCATGCTTGTCTACTTCAGGGTGATTTGTGAAGTAAAGTTAATAATTGTATATTTTAAAATGAGTTCTGCTATTAAAATGTGTTTCTGAAATAAGAAGGATGTCTATTTCATTGTGTGCGAGGAAGATTTCTATCTCATGTTTATGATTAGAGAGACCATTGGCGTTCCACTCTGCTATTTTATAGATTGAAGCCTTTATTATTTTTGTAACTCTTCCCTGAGGAGTCTAATTTGTGTGGTAAGATCATTAATAGCCTGTTGTTGTGCTTGGATTGTTTGTTGAAGTGTGATTAGTATCGATGTGAGGTCATAGGCTTGTGGGCTGGTGTCACTTGGAATTTGTGGAGTTGGTTGAGGTTGCATTTGAGATGACAGTTGAGATAGATATTGTTGTCTTTGGCACGATGGCGGGGCTGTTGTAAAACCTGCTGATGCTACCACTGAGGTTTTTGGTTGTAATGTTGTTGTTTCTGATTCTGTTGTTGTTGCGGCTGCTGTCTCTGTTGCTGTTGGCTTTGGAAACGTAAGGCATAACTTAGAGATGGGCGCGTGAGTGAATTTTCGCTCACGTCACGCACGTTTCACGCTTGCTTTAAACAGTTACGTTCACGCACGTTCACGCTCACGTTCACTCACGTTCACGGCGTGACACGCCACTCACGACGTGACACGCAGCTTTTATTTTAAAATTTAAATTCAGATAGAACAGAATGTTCAAATTTAAAACCAATGAAAAAACCCTAAAGAGAACTAAAAATATGTTTTGCACCTGACATAATTTACGTGATATGTTGCAATCAGAATAGTTGACATAAAAAGAAAAAAATGAAAATTGACTACAATAATTTCGACAAGGGATAAATACTGATTCCTCGCAAATATATTTCTTGCAGCTGTCTTCAAAGACATTACTTTTAACACTAAAAGCTGTCATTAAAATTTACGTTTCCCTTATTGGTATGAGTACAGAAGGTATATGTTGCTAGGCAACAGTTTTAATTCGTAGGTTTGAAAGTAGTTTTACGTACAAGGATACACATTTTCAGCGTTAAGGCGAGTATACAAGAAACACATTACTTTTATTAGAATAATAAGTTCATCTACACAAGTACACAATAAATTGGTTTAAAAATATCATCTACACATCTACACAATACATTTTTGGTTTAATAATAAAGCGTAATTAACATTTTCAGCGTTAGCCGAGTATAAAAAACAAACCATTACTTTTATTAGAATACTAAGTTCATCTACACATCTACATATTAAAATGTTCATTTAACAACAATATGTAATCAACATTTTCAGCGTTACGTCGAATTCTGCGCTCTTCTAAAATTCGTCGAAAATACTCTTTCGCTTGTAACGAAACTTGCCGGTATGTTTAAAATTTCTCAAGTTTTTTTAACAGTGGCGTATTTACACTGTTTTTCCAAAATCCTAAAATGTCATCTACATTTCCGAATTTTAATTTAACATACTAATTTAGTTTTGTTTCGACATCATCCTAATTACATGTGTCATCGTCAGAGCTATCTCTAAGTGTAGAAAGATAAGAATCTGATGCTGATGTACCAGTTTTGAGTCGTTTGCTATGTATTTCATCATTATCATCTATAGTTTTATTTGCATTATAATCTTCTCTTTTATGTGAAGGTATGAACTTTAAGGATTTATAATTAGGGTCCAAAAATAAAGCCACATAATGTAACTTGTTTGCCACAATTAGTGATTTAATGAATTTAAAAGTTGCTGCACCCTGCAGTTTTTTATTCGTTATTAAATATTTAACGTGAAATTAACGTGAAACGTGAATCACGCCTTCGAAATTTTCACTCACGTTCACGTCACGATTTTCAAATATTAGTCACGTTCACGACGTGACACGCCGTGACACGACGTGACACGACTGTTTTCACGTCACGCGCCCATCCCTAGCATAACTTGAGTTTGCTAGGTTTGGGTATCTCCGATTTAGAATTTCTAGGTATACCTTGTACCTTTTGTAGTTAACGGGGTGTTAGCCTTATCACAGCAGGCATTTACACGGTTTGCCATCTTCGCGCTTTCTTGGAAAAGTACGGTAATCGTGCAACTCTATTGCGTGTATGACCATAGCATTGGCAATTTTTGCATTGTGGTATCTGGGATTTTTTTTATTGGTTCTTCAAAGGTAACTATTGCGTTTCCGATGTTGGAGATTTTAAAGATCTCGTTATTATTTTCTTTGCGCTTGATGTCAATAAACAATAGGTTGTTCTTTTGTTTATTTTCTCGGTTAATAACGTTCATAATATTCAGTACTTAGTGGTTTCTTCCAGCCAGTTCAGTCTTTATGAGTTGTATATCTGTTGAGTTGTGTAAGTTTTTAAAACAACGCGGAATTTCTTTTTTTCTTCCAGGCTGTAAGTGTGCCTGGCAACATTGTTGGCATCTAAAACATCTCCGATGGTTTTGTAGTCAACATGGTTATTTATTTGTAGCTTCAGTTTGTTGCTTTGTAGAAGTTGGTATCGGTAGTTCTTTTTGAAGATATATTTTTCAATTAGTGTAGTCAGGAGATTGACAGCTTTAATGTAGGGTAATATGAATCCCGGGATGATCAACGTTAGTTTTATTTGTGCCGGTATTAGGGTTTGCTAAGGGTTGGAATCTATTGGATGTTGAGATCTGCAGGTTTGTTTGTTTTACATTTGTGGCTGCAGCAGTATCGCTGTTTGCTTTCTTTTTTTGTGACTTCTGTCTTGAAAATCATTTAATTTTATTATTTGAGATACGTCGCTTGTAGTTGACATGTTGAAGTCATTTGAGATATTGTCGGCGACACATTTTAACGTTAGGTGCGTTTCTGTTTGGGCTAATGGTTTCCTTTGCCACATATTGTGCGTCGAGTTGTGCATTTGGGTTTGCGAAAGTGGCAGAGTTGCAAAATTTATTGCAGTTGGATAATAACTGGCTTGAGGTAGGTTCTGAAAATGCATTTGGGTAGACATCGTATTATTTTGAATTGTCATAAGTGACACAAACATTGGTGTTTATGGAGTAATTTGTTGGTTGTAGTTTTGTGGACGACGAAGTCCAAAGACTGAATATTCTACCAACCTACCAATTCGGTTTCAGAGAAGGCCACTCCACCTGCCATCAATTACACGAGTCACGGAGACGATCGAAAGGGGTTATGAATCCAAACAATACACAGTAACCCTGTTCATCGACATAGATCAAGCCTTCGATCGCGTGTGGACCAACGGCCTGAAATACAAAATCTTACTACTTCAAATATCCATCTACATCAAATCCATAATTTTCTCCTTTCTTCAAAATCGCACTTTGCAGTCAAAACACATACATCATTATCCTCCACCAAAAACATACATGCAGGTGTCCCACAGGGCAGCATCCTAGGCCCAATCCTTTTCAACATCTACACGCGCGACTTCCCCACCATCAATGCTGATCTAGCATTGTATGCAAATGACACTGTCATAATAACTAAAGACGAACGCCTGGAAGTGGCTATCTCCAAACTACAAGCTGCCAGCACTATTCTCAGTAGATGGTTCAAGAAATGGCACCTATCCATCAATTATGCCAAATGTGTTACAAAAATCTTCACATTAAGACGAATTAATAACCCACCTGAAATCACAATTAATGGCCACTCCATACAGTGGAACGCCAACGATGAGCCCGTTAAATACTTAGGTATTTATCTTGACACTAAGCTCACCTGGAAATACCATATTTTCAAAAAACTAAACGAAGGACACACGAGACTAATCCAACTCTACCCATTGCTAAATCGCAAGTCCACCTTGCTCGCCCATTGTACTATTATCCTGTACAAATCACTGATACGTCCGTTAATCCCCTACGGGTGTGTCATATGGGGCAACATATCCAAAACAAATCTCCGTAGAATCCAAGTACTCCAAAACAAAATCCTTAGAATCGCAGTCAACGCTCCTTGGTTCGTCACAAACCAGCAACTTCAGTACGAACTGGGTATTTCCACAATAGAGCAGCATATAGCGAAACTTACCAAAAAATTTCATGCCAATCTCACCAACTGCAGTGGTGCAGCCTACTACACACTGGGCCAACGAGGCATCCATACACGACTCAAACGCAAGCTACCCCCAATATATTTTTCTCAGTGACAATAGTGATGACAATTAAGTGATCAATTTCGACATACCTAGTGCTACCATAGTGTAAATCAACTAAATAACAATTAAAGCTTTCTTGCGGTCATATTTACCGCTCACGCTATTTAATATATTATACATATTTTGTCATAACTGCCTTGTAAAGGGTGTTTTTTAGAGGGATAGAACTTTAAATTGAAATAAAACACAGAAAGATGTTTTTAATATCCATAAAATTGGCTTTATCTGAAAGATAATTTTATGGCATTTATGTTTGAATATGATTTCGGGCATGTAACCGCCGCGGCTGGCGTGTACATGACGTAATCTGGAGGTCCAATTTTCACACACTCTTCGCAGTAAATCAGTCTGTATTTCGGCAATAACGCGTCGAATGTTGGCTTCCAAGTGCACAATTGTTTCCGGTTTATCGACGTAGACATGCGACTTTACATATCCTCAAAGAAAATAATCTAACGGCGTCAAATCACACGAAAGAGGTGGCCAGTTAACAGATCGATTTTGTGGATCTGTTAACTGGCCACCTCGTACGTGCGATTTGACGCCGTTAGATTATTTTCTTTGAGGATATGTAAAGTCGCATGTCTATGCCGATAAACCGGAAACAATTGAGCACTTGAAAGCCAAAATTCGACGCGTTATTGCTGAAATTAAATACAGCCTGATTTACTGCGAAAAGAGTGTGTAAACATTGGACCTTCAGATTACGTCATGTATACGCCAATCGTGGTGGTCACATGCCCGAAATGATATTCAAACATAAATGCCATAAAATTATCTTTCAGATAAAGCCAATTTCATGGATATTAAAAACATCTTTCTGTGTTTTATTTCAATTTAAAGTTGTATCCCTCTAAAAAACACCCTTTATAACAGTGTAAATTGTTGAGCAGTCAAACGCCTAATAAAAAACAGTTATTTGTGGCTTTAGACCTGTTAAACAGACGTCTGACTTCCTGTCTCGTCCTTTCTAGGTCTTTACTCACCAATTTGAGTGTTTTTGCTCTTTACTAACTTGGGTCAATTAGAGGACAGCTACTCTGAAAGGAGTCAATCATGGTCTCTTTTAACCGGTCAGCGTTTGAGTCTAAAACTAGTTTATTGGGAGATCTGAACTTTAGGTGTTCTATCTTGTCTTGTAGTTTTTGTTTATATAAGTCCCAGTCTGTCTTTCTTGGGTTGTAGTAAACTCTTTGGCTTACTTCCCGTTGAGACAGTTCAAAGATTATATAATTGTGGTCAGAAGGTGATGGTTCGTCTGAAACTTGCCATTTGTTCACTGTTTGACTAATTCTCATAGTGGTTATGGTAATATCTATAACTTCATGTCTATTAGAGTTATAAAAGGTTGGAGTGTTCCCTTTATTGACTACTACTAGATTGTTAGTTAAGATTAATTCTAAAAGTGACTCACCTCTTGTGTTGCAGTTAATGCTGCCCCAAATGGTGTGGTGAGAATTTGCGTCGCAGCCTAGGATGAGGTCTAGATCGTCGTGGGAGGCAGATGATACTAGGTTCTTTAGTTCCTCGCTAGGTGGTGGGTCCCTGGAATCGGATGGAAGATAGACGGAGCTCATAAGGGCTTGGTCACAACCTTCAGCGTTATTCCATTTTATTTTAATTGTGGTTATGTCTCTAGAACAGAATTCCATTAGTGGTAAACAGTCTAGATTATTTCTTATAACTATGCATGTTCTAGGACTTGCATGATTATAAATAAGCTTACATTTAGCACCCCCTAATCCACGGACTTGTCCCTTAACTATCCATAGTTCTTCGATCAGTGCCAAATAGATGTCATCTGCTAGCAGTTTTCTGCTTAGATTTGCAGTGGCTGCTTTGCAATAGTGGAGATTGATTTGCACTACTTTCAGGTAATTCTTTCATATTCTTGGAGCGGCTGAAGAAAGTAAGTGACCTTGTTGAGGCCTAGGTGCGCTACACAGTTGATGGATATTAGTGCTTGATTTGCCCTGTCATCTATCATTGCTGCGAACGTTCTACCGCCGTCTTTTAGTGGAGTGACGTTAAGTATTCTCCAGGTATAGGTCTGGAGGTCTGCCTTCCGTTTGTTCTGTTTTTCGATCAAACAGAGAATAACCTCGAGTTTCTGTTTGTCGTATCACTTGGGGACGTTGAAAACTACCCGGACGGAATTTATAACTTTTGCCCGCTCTTTTACCTCCAGCTTGGCATTGGTCCACGGGTGCAGCTTAGGTACTTGCTCACTTAACCAGTGTTTTGTGAGTTCGTCCTTGCACGCAACTACGTATGTACTAGCTTCGAGATAATGGATGGTAAAGAGAGTTGTGTTTTCCTATTCTTCCATCTGGAAGATGAGATTTATCAGACTGTCTCTGACTAGGTCACCTTGTTCCTTTGTCAGTTTGACGTCTGGATATGCAGCAGGGTAGATGGCCATCTCCACTATAGTAGCTGCCTCAGCAAAATCAAGCTTGTTGGTACCTGCCTTTGGTGAGGTCGGCTTGTCTACTTTCTGCCTGGGCCTCTTTTTGGTGTTTGCCGGGGAAGGAGTGGCTTCGTCAGAGCTTTTCTTCTTTTGTCCCTGGTTGGTTGCAGTTTTCTCCGATTTCGAAGCTGGGTCTGCTGCCCTCTTCTTCTCCATCTTCTGCTTTCTTTTGAAGTTTAGGTCGTACTTAATGCCCTTGGCTTCACAGGCTCGGTTTCCGCGTTCTTTGCGTTCCTTGGCTGTAAGTTGGACCTTGTTGAGGGATACTTTGCCTAGTTGATCGAAAATGTCCGCTCCGGTTGCGGCTTTTTTCTGCTCGGAAAACTGTCCTTGACTGGAAGTCTGGCACACTGTTCCATTTTTGTCTCGGTCACCGAAGTCTGAGCATCAGTGATCGGAAGCGGTGATGACTCCATCAGTGTGTCGTCTCCACCCTGTGAAAAATCAGTTGTTAAATTCATACAAGTGAGTATTTAATGCAACTGTAAGAGGTTTGACTAAATACTTCTGGAGGGTGCCTGGTATCCAGAAGGCTCCGTTTATGACGCATATTATAAGCCCCTGCGCCTACACCTGCTGCTGCTCTGCTTTGCACGGGTCGCATAACACATTCGAAAACGGGATTTTGGAACCAGAAAGGCTGATCTTCTAGACAGCCATGCATCTCTTGAGCCTGGTCCCCCGCCGTGAGATTTAGGATTTTTTATTGAGGTTTTCTCCTCTTGGTCCGAGCGGTGAAGCCAAGACCCCCAGCACAGATATCTCCCGTAAGCATGTATACATTCCGTATATGTATTTGGCACCTAGCGCAATTTCATTGGTCAGTAACGAATTTTAAACCAATCAGACTTATGTTTTCCCGAGTTTGGGTGCTCTGTGTTCCTGGCCAAGCAAAATATGCAACAAGAGCGAAAGTGCAAATAATATGTTTATTACATAAAATAAAAACAAAAAACAGATAATATACGAGTGATACTTTTAGTGCTATGAGCCATGTTTAATTGCATTTGGTTGAGTTCTTTTTCACATGTTGTGATAGATTATGTTTCTCCTTAAGTCCTCCCTTGGCAGGTTTCTTACTTCCTGGACGACCGAAGGGTCTTTTCCTGCTTCTCCTTGTCATGTCGACTTGGTCTCTATTTAATGCTGTAGGCTGAACTTCGATAATCGACTTTTTCTTGTATGGCTGGGTACATAAACTCCCAGTAGTGCACAAAAAACTTTCCCAAGCTGTACTTGTCTTCACCTGCTTTAATCATTGGCAAAATATTTTGACGGTTGACGTGCTGGTGCCAAACTCGCTATTTTTTGGTGAACAATAAACCGACGGCATTCTGAAAATTGATGTAATCCGCAGTACTTGTAACCATTTCAACAAGTTTTCCTTCCTCGTCACTAAACTAACCGACAAACTAAACAGTACTCATATTCAAATAGTAAACAGTCACGTCGCACCATCCACGCCGTATCAGCCGCACACGTGCATAACTATTACCACGGAACATAGCTAACGAACTCTGTTCCGTGCTATTACATTCTGTATGTGAATTTGACACCGATTTACATTTCGTAAATAGATTTCGCACTTGCAGTCTGATTGGTTTAGAATTCGAATTGACCAATGAAATTGCGCTAGGTGCCAAATGCATATACGGAATGTATAAATGCGAAAGTAATACATGCCTACAGCAGAGATATCCATGTATGGTATAACGGCAATGACGTGACCAGAGGTTCGTCTTTGCCGGCATCGTTATCCCAAGTGCAGACCATTAGCCACGACACGACAGCTGGGCTTGGGGGATGTTTATCGACTTCCCAGTCTAGATTCGCGGGGTTCAGTCTCAACGGGGCCACCACGAGAAGGATGCAATCGCTAGGATCGCATATCACTGATCGTTGCCAGTGATACCCTGCGGTCTTCCTTGTTGTCAGGCGGAAAGTGCAAGACCTGAACAACTTGGATGTACTGCCTCGTCATGAATCTTCACAGCGTTTATAGCCGTTCAGTTCAGCTGGCAATGGGATGCAAAAATCAAATATTTTATTAAAGTCAATATTTTAAGATTTAAAACAGCCATCGTAAAAGCCATAAAAAAAATGAGAACATACCTTTCCCTGCGAAAATAAAATATTTAAAAGGAAACATTTTTTAACTTTAATTAACGTGCTTCAACTGCTAAGGTTATTAGCACGATTATAATTATTACTACATACAGTTATAACACGTTGAGTAATTTAATTGTACGTAAAAATGTCAATATTTGTTGTGGATTATGTAGAGCTTCATCTATATTTGGTGGAATCCCGTTCGTTTTCCTTTGTTCTTCATAACTTTTGCATTTAGTAAAAATATGAAATATACTCACAGGAACATTACAGGTGTCACATTTAAGCTGATAGGTATTTTGTAGTAAGTGAGAATGTGTCAGGCGGGTATGTCCAATTGTAATTCCAGTCAAAACAATCTGCTGTCTTCTACTAGTCGTGTATTGCTATGACATCCTGTCTGGCCATCCAATCGGTGTCATGCAGTGTTCTCTCTTCCACTCCCCATGTATGTTTTTATACGCATATCTTCTGAAATGTATTTTAGTATTGGATACTGTAAGGCTATCACTATAGGTTCTATCTAGAGATGTTACGGCTTCTTTGGCTTCTCGATCGGCCTTTTCATTGTCAGGTATTCCAATATGTGAAGTAATCCATAGGAATGTTAAGTTCTTAGTCGAGTGCTGAATGGTGGTATACAGCTGTAGTAACTGTTGTATTAGAGGTTCGGTGGTATACACATTTTTAATTGCTTCTAAGGCACTTTTGGAATCTGAGAGTAGTATAAAGTTTTTTCCACATTGTTTTTGGATCTACTCCAGCGTTTTTAGTACTGTAAACACTTCATCAGTAAATACACTAGCATTATTTGGCATACGGAACTTGTAGCAATTCTCATGGGTAACGAACGCAGCTCCCAACCCATCTTCTGTTTTTGAAGCATCAGTGAATACGTACGTATAGTCCGATCGTGGAAAGCTTGTGCACAACATTTCACGCAGATTTGTTCGAATAGCATCATGATTAGTGCACTTTTTATTAAAGATTGCAAGGTCAAACCTTATGTTAGGGGTACAAATTGTCCACGGAGAAGTTACGAAGAAAGATTTAGGGATTCTTGGTGGGAACTCTAGGTATAACTTTTGTAGCGAGAGAGACAATCTACGATGAAAGAGTTGTGCCGATCCAGTATTAATATTATAAATCGAATGGAAGCGATTTCAGAATACGTGTTGATATACGGTATTATTTGGGTTAGATGCTATAGATGTTGCATAAAATAATGAAAGTAGTTCTCTTCTGACTGATAGTAGTGGTTCATTGACGTTGCACAGAAGTTTTGCTGTAGAATTAGTTACAAATGCTTCAGTAGCTATCCTTATAGCATTATTCTGAATTACATTCAAGGCTTTAAGATGAACAAGCTTTGCTGATATGTACACTATTGAGCCATAGTTTATTCTAAAGCGAATTACTGCTCTATATATTTGTAGTAAACATTTTGTATCATGTATTAGCTCCCCATTCATGGTTTGCTAAAACTTTTAGGACATATTTAGCTTTTCCTCGCAATTATTTTTAACTGCTTCTAGATGTGAAGCCCATGTAAGTTTTTTGTCGAATATCATTTATAATAAATTTTCACGATCTTCATATTTTATATTGTGGTTTTGTAAAGTTTAGTCTAGTATTTTGATTTGGAAGGTTATGCCTGGTGAAATGTGTCGCTTTTGTTTGCGATAAGGAGAATTTAAATCCGGTTTGTTTTGTCCATTTCATTAAATGTTCTATAGCTCTCTGAAGATGTCCTTGAACTGTGTTACGTTAAAATTGCGCTTTCTTTAGATTTTTCGCATCATTCTACATTTTTTGGGTAACTTCATGGGAAGCGCTTTCCGAATTGTAGCTCTGTGAGAGTATTTAAATATCGCGCCCTCTCGAGATGGTTGCGCGGACTGTCATGGCGCCCGTTTATAAGATTTTTATCTTTCGGCGAGTTTCCGCTTTTCGAGGAGCTTTCTTTGGTCCTGCTTCGCTGCAGCAAACGCTACAATTCCAATGTCTTCTTAGTTGGTAATTTTGAGGCGCTTTGATGCCAGACGCTGGATTGCGGATTCGTCCCCTAGGAAAGACAAATTTTGGGCTCTTACCTTTGCCCCGCTTAGTTGCGGATCCTGAATATTGTAGTGAACATGTGCTCACCCGTTTTGGGTAAGTCTCTTTTGGAATTTTGGACTTTCACTTAGGTTCTGATCTTATTATTAGCGTGACGCACGAATTGCAGTTTGGAAATTTGGCTGCTGGGAGATTCCCTTTCGACGACCTCGTGAAAGGCCCCCTTTGTTAATCTGGGCATCCTCATCATTTTGGATTCCTAACCGCTGGTGCCGACAGCAGAGCTTCCGTGGTTCTTTACGAAAGCACACCAAGTGCTAGGAGCATCTATCAAGCCCCTTGTTGGCCATGTTGGGCCGATGAGTTAACTGCCCCAGGCCCCGGGTTTCCATTTCGACCTCAGGTACCAGCTAGGCGAAAACCTGTACACTAGCCGCAGGCAGGGCCCAAATCAATGTGTGTACGTACAGGTATTTTAACATGTAATCGAAGATTATTGAGAGGTTGTACCTCAAATTATACTCAGTACCTTCTATGGAAATGAACTGTACTTGCTGTAGGCCCTATTGGGTCACTTGTCAACTGCACTGAGCTAAGCAATATAAGTAAATTGTGATATTTGAGAGCTGCGTGTAGTTTTATTTGATGTTGCCGCATAACGTTCTTTTGCAGCTATAGTTCTTAACCCATTTTAAGAACCCAGTCTGCGAATCGTCTGCTTAAGCATTTGAGATACCTGGCTGTTAGTTTTTCCATTCAATTAAGTTACTGCACTCCATTCTTCGACTTGAGCTAGTTGTGCCCACCAGGTATCTGATTTTGCTTGATCTAGTTGAGAAATATAGCCAGCGAATTGCCGCGTTTAAATTAACATAACAACTGAATCAACATTTTTTCCTTTGCAGTATACAGTTAGATCATCTGCAAATAAACTAATCTTCACTGTTGCTTGTATTCTAGATGTTACATTGTTTATAGCTACAAGGAAAAGCGTGACACTGAGAATGGACCCTTGTTGAACACAATTTTGTTGTTTCATGGAGCTGGAATAGAAACCATTATATCTAACTCTGAATCGTCGTTCTTGGAGGAAATTGCGGCAAAAGGCTAATATGTTACCATTTAGTCCATAGTCATGTAGGGTTTTGATGATGTAGTATCGCCATGTCATATCGAATGCTTTTTCTAAGTCGAAACATATAGCAATTAAATGTTGTTTGTTTGTAAACACTTCGCGGATCTCACTGTCTAAACCAACTAAATGATCATACGGCGAGTGCCCTTGCCGGAAGTCGCTTTGCAATTTTGTCAGGAAATTGTTGTTTTCCAGAAAATATCACATTCTGTGATTTATGATTTTCTCTATTACTTTATACATGGTACATGTACGTGAAATTGGCCGATAGCTTAGTGGGTTCGTTTTATCCTTTCCTGGTTTATAAATCGCTATCGCGGTAGCTTCCTGCCATGCCTTTGGAAATTGGTTGGTGGTCCATATATAATTGTAGATGTTAAGCAATTTTCTTTTGGCCTTATTGGGCAGTTTGTGCAAAAATATGAACGGTACGTTATGAGGCCCAGGTGCAGAATTACGACATACTTTTAGTGTGGAGTTTAATTAGGATATTCCTATTTCTGAGTTTAAAGAATCTTCATCTTCATATGTGATGCATATTTGTTGTTTTTTTGCAATAGTTTGGTATTCTACAAATTTATTGTTATAGTTTGCATTACTAGATATGTTTGAAAAGTTGATTGCCAAAATTTCAGAGATACTTTCAGATGATGTAACTTAATTGCCATTATAATTAATAACGTTAATCTTAGAAAGTGTATGAGTTCCCTTGAATTTCCTAATCTTGTTCCATATTTCAGATTCACTGGTATTGCGATTTATTCATTGAACGTACTCCTTCCATGACAGCTTCTTCATTTTTTTTTATTCTTCTAGCTTTCGCTCTTAGTCTTTTGAATGCAATGAGGTTATCTAAAGTGGAATGTTTTTTGTATCTATTGAAAGCTCATCAATAATAATTTGGGTGAACTTTAGGACGATGCTATCCAAATTATCTTCCATATCCAAAGATCGATACTGGCATCGACCAAATGTGCATACTGATTCCAGTTTGCTTGTTGTAACTTCCACCGGGGGGAAAACTGTATTCTCTGTTTAGTGGAGCCATTAAGTTGGATTTGTATTGGGAAATGGTCGCTGTCGTAAAGATTAGAAGATGTTTCCCATGTAAGGGTAGGTGCTAGCTGTGCTGAACTAATAGATAAATCTATAGTGCTTTAGGTTCCATTAGATGATACAAAGTGTGTTGCTCCGCCAGTGTTTAATAGAGTAATATTTGGATTATCTAATATTTGTTCCAGGCGTCTCTTACATCAGTACTTTGTGATCCCCATAACGTGTTATGACTGTTAAAGTCGCCTAAAATAAGAAAGGGCGTTGGAAGTTGTTGAATAAGGTTTTCAATATCATTTGTATTGAGGTCTTGACTGTTAGGTATGTACATACTGCATACAGTGATCTTCTTAGGAAACCGGATTGTGATAGCAATAGCTTCGAGATTAGTGTTTAGAATGACCTCCTCACTAGCACACAAGTCTTTTATATATATGGCAACTCCGCCACTGGCTACGTTAGAATGTATTCGATTTTTTGCGTACGCGCGATATCCTTTTAATTTTGCAGTATAAGTTCCTTTAAAATTTGTCTCTTGTAGACTCATAATATCAGGGTTATATTTAGCTAGCAGTAATTTGATATTTCCTATTCGGGCATAAAACCCGTTGTCATTCCACTGAACAAAATTGAACATTAAGTCAACCAATAGATTATATTGGTATCGGAATTTAGATACGATATGCGTAGTTTGTTTATTTCTTGTGCACGTGTAATAAAGGGAGATAACTTTATACTTATTAACTGTACATTTTTTGGTTGTGGAGAATTGTTAATATTCCATCGCAGAAGATTCATTGGAATCAAACTCTTCAATCCATTCAGCTAAAAGTTTCTTTTTAATTCTCGTAACTCTGTTCTTTAAGTGCTTAACTCTAAAAAACGACTAAAGGTGGACGCAAAAATCAAATATTTTATTAAAGGCAATATTCTAAGATTTAAAACAACCATCGTAGAAGCTATAAAAGAAAAAAATGAGAACATACCTTTCCCTGCAAAAATAAAATATTTAAAAGAAGACATTATCGTCGGCCCTCTTCACATTTTGGGTGACTATAAACACTCTTTAAATAGTGAAAATACGTATAAATATTTCTGCAAAGCACGTACGCCAGGAGAATCAAATATTTGCCCAATTTTCGAAAATTGTGCAATCTTTAACGAATCTCAATGTATATCAATGAGGGTCATTAATAATTCATCAAGTCTGCTATATGATATAGATAGTAATTGCGTGGAAAATTATCATTCTATAGTTAATAAGCTGGCTGGGTGGAAAGAAATTAATTTTTTTACACGTGGTTCTTACGAAATTAGCTGTAAGCAGCTGATATTAGTTACAACAATCATGGGTTGCTTGTTGACATCGTACAAAAAAAATCTGTCGGGTGGTGAAGGAGGTACATACATCAAGTGTTACGCTAATAGATTAAGAAGCAGAGCTCATAAAACCTCCATTAAAAAAATCGACGCATTGTAACGAAAAATTTGATTACGGCGCTGTGCCAGAAGAAACTGTGGACGATAAAAGCGAATACGATCTTGCCATTGCAAGAAACATATTTTTACTTCCTTTTACAATAAAGGAAGTATTGGATTCACCCCAAAAATTCTAAATTGGGTTTTCAACAGATCTTCACGCTTCAGAGTCCCCTGAACCCAAAAAACATGTTTTTCATTGGTCTGTCTGTGTGTGTGTGTTTGTATTGTATTGAGAGTGACCTCTTGTGTGTACATCATCGTGTACTGTAACGGCTTCACGTATAGTCAGTGTCGGACTGGCCCACCGGGCAACCGGGCAAATGCCCGGTAGGCCAATCCAGTTTGGAGACCACACATATTTTTTCAAAACATAAAAACAAAAGATCTTGCAGAAATGTTTTTACAAAATTTTAAAAAAAATCCAAACTTTGTGTCAAAGTATTGTCCCAGTTTTGTTTGTTTTTGATCCTCCACAATTTTTCGATAGCAGAAACAGGTTTGTGGCGGTCGGTTTAGCCTGACGACGTCAATAACTAAAAATCCTCCATTAGTGTGCACACCAACAATTGTGTAACTTTGACCATGTTTTACATACTTATGGAGGACCACAATTTCACTGATTTTGACGCTCTCTATCGGAGTGTATTTGAGCATGTAGTACATTAACTGTGCCGACTGTGGCTTATCTTACGTTGACGAAGTGGGGGTCCAGCCGCGTAATATGCAGCGAGTCTACCCAGCTGCTGAATTTTAGATATCCTATACTTACAAATACTGGTTAGGCGCTACGTAACCACTTGTCTCAGTTCAGTAGTACTGTTGTTTGCTAAGTACTGTTATTATAGCAAGAATAGTTTAAGTTGTAATAAAAGCTAATTTTTTTAAATTATTTTTTTTCTTATTTTACAAATTGCTTTAGAATTTTGATGTATGTTTGACTTTCAACTATACAGGGTGTTTGTAGATCGCTAGACAGCTCGTAACTTCGTTAATAATAGAGATATCGAAAAGAACTTTCTTTTTTTTTAATGCCAGTATACAACCTAAAAGTTGACCTAAACCAATTTAAGGCATGGCCTCCTATTTTTACGTAGTGATACACAACTTTGGTTTTTTAAATGGAACACTCTGTATATTTTTAGATATTTGAAATCAGCAGTAAAAGTACTATATGATAGCATTCTTAAATTTAAATTTTGGAACTCATTATTTGTCAAAATTAAAAAAAAATAGCCAAAGTAGGCCATGAATCACGCAAAATCACTAACAATATAACAAGAAATGCAAAACAAATTTCACTTGACTCGAAAAATTTCTCATAACCAAATTATAGCACCAAACGTACTAAAACAATTAAAAACTATGTTTTTTTAAATGAAACAATATGAATTTCATTGAACAGTTGAAAACCATAATAAAAGGGCTTTCCAACGGTGTGCCATATTCGCCATTTCGTTTAGAAGTAGCTTTTAAAAAATCAAAAATACGTAAAACAATTTAAAAATAAATGGTTTTGTTAATTAAACTCATATTATTGCAACTAAAAAAAATTGTTTTTAATTGTTTTAGTACATTTGGTACTATAATTCGGTCATGAGAAATTTTTCGAGCCAAGTGGAGTTTGTTTTGCATTTCTTGATAGTGATTTTGCATTTTGCATAATTCATGGCCTACTTTGGCTAAACAGGTTTTTTTTAAATTTGGAAAATTAAAAGTTCCAAAATTTTAATTTAAGAATGCTACCATAAAGCAGCTTTAGCGTTGATTGCAAATATTTAAAAATATACAGGGTGTTCTATTTAAAAAACCAAAATCGTGTATCACTGAGCAAAAATAGGAGGCCATGGCTTAAATTGGGTTACATCAATTTGTAGATTGTGCACTGGTATTTAAAACAAAACAATAGTAATTTATTATACAAGACGATAAAGTTAAATTTTATCCAAGAGTGAATCGTTTAACGTCGAGACGAAGTCGAGACGTTAATGATTCAAGAGTGGATAGAAATAACTTTATCGTCGTGTATAATACAATATTTTTTTCTATAGCAAGAACTTTAACAATTTCAAAAGAAAAATATACGGTACCCCCCACCCAAGAAAAGCGCCCTTCCGTGCTTTCCAAGAATACTTCGATACTCAGCATCACTCCGTTTCGCTAATACAATGAAATGCTATGAACCACTCATTTATAAAAAAAAAAACAAAAAAAAATTTTTTTGCCGACGACCATAGCTCAAACGTTGATGTTGCTTTCATTTTCGGAGGACCTATCGTATGAAAACGATCCAAGACTTCAGGAAGGTTCCTGGCGACCGGAATCGTGTACACATACGAACATACATCCCCCGCACAGCACGTTTAGGTGCCCCCCAATACGGAGGATTGATCTAGTGGGCTGGGATCTTCACCAAAAGATCCGCACCGCCGGCGCCGAGACGGAGATTTGATATAGTGGGTTCATTAGTCGGTTGGCTCGAATTTTAGAGATATTTGACTCAGAGTGGTTTTCGATATGAGGGAATTTCAATACTTCGTACACTTCGTGTCGAAGTAATAAGGACAGTCAATCACATTTCAAAATGTCAGTAGCTAGATTGGGTTGCTACGATAATGCGCAGCTGTCATATTTAATGTAAACAAAAGTTAGAAAATTAAATTACTTTATCAATCCTTGATGTTAAAGTGCTACTTTATCTACCCTTGCTGTTAAAGTAAAACTTGGCCTTTTGTTTTGAGTTGATAAAAGCACACTTTAACATGTGCTATAGAAAAAAAAATTATATCTCTATTGTTAATGAAGCAATGAGCTGTGGCATTGAAAAAATTATGTATACTTACAACTCGTAGTGAGATTTCGTTTCTCACGCGTGCAAAATAGTGGCACTTTAGCTACTCGTTGTATAAATAACTAATAAATAATAATATTTCGAACAAAAATATTTATTTTTGCTGTGTAATTACATTTTTTGACAGTAACTTTTTATTTACATTATTGAATTATAGTTTAACGTTTTATATGAAGAAATTTATAATTTATTCAACATAAATAATAAAACATAGATGCTTAGTTATATGTCCCAAACACCTTTATCTAAAGATTGCAAAAATAAAAGTTGTGATAGACGTTTTCCCTTTAGACGATTTCGTTCTTGCGACAAGGTGCCTGCTATTCCTGCTAATCGTCACATTCCCTGATTGTTTAGCACCGGATCGAATGTTGCCGTTTGATGACATCATTTCGGAGGCCGTCTGGCTCCAGATTCAGCAGATTTGTTAACAGATAGGTATCTTTGCATAAAATGCACTTGAACTTGAAAAGTGTGACAAGAGGGGTACAACGAAAGTAGGCAAAGAAGAAAAATACTATTGTCTTAGTGTCTTATTAATTAATTACAATCATTATAATTATAAATATCATTAATAATGTTTGGCAGAAAAACAAAAAAAAATCGATGTTTTGAAGCGTATTTATCGATGTACCGAAATACATCGAATAGATGACATCGATGTCAAAACATCGATACATCGAATGGTAAACATCGATATTACAGAAAAATCGATGCTTGATGGGCATCCCTACTCCTTACTCGACTATTTACAAGAAGTTCGGCGTGGTGCGCGTTTCAGTACTACTCCACGGAGTAAGTATTTTTCCCATTTATATTCGAGTGGTGATACTAAAAGTGCTTTGTTGAACTAATAAACGACTTTTTACCTCTATAATGGTAAGTAGTTGCTCAATACATTCTGTCTTGAAAAGTTTAGCTTGTTACGGATTATACCTACCGAATGTTCATTAAAAAAACTAAAGTAGGCCTGAATTGATATGAAGGTGTATTTTAGCCTTTACAATAGAATTAATATTCATAATCTCCCTTAGGTAATGTAAACAAACACAGATGAATTGTATTGCAGCGTTGTATTGCTGTTTTTAAAAGTAAGTGTAAGGTTTAAACTAAAAAGTATTGCCATGGCCTACTGCGAGGTTTTTTTAATGAATGTACAGTCGTGTTCAAAATCGGTTGTACAGCGACAGTTGTAAGTTTATTGATGGTTGTGTTATTACTCAACACAGGCTCTCACTTTATTATTAAGCAGGTAGACCAAGATGTATATTTTCAAAGTATATGTGTATACAACACCATGGGCGTAGCCAGGGAGGGGCAGGGGTGGGAAGTTGCCTACCCCTAAACATTTATAAAGAGCAAAAGGCAGTTGATTTATAATCATTATTGCAATTCACATTCTACAACATTTAAAAAAAAACTACGATCTGCAGCAGATTTGCTGAAACTGATGATGTTTCAACTTATAATTTTTTTAATTTGTAAAAAATTTAAAATAAATTATAATAATAGTAGTAGTTGATTGGCTAATTAAATTTATGCCCCTCTCTAACTGGAATCCCGGCTACGCCCTTGTACAACACCCTTTTTAACTTTTGTGTAATTAATTTATAGTTTATACTAACAAAGCACAAACGCTGTACAACACTTTAATGAACACGACTGTACCTAACTACTATACTGTTGAAATAAAAATTAGTATTCATGAAAATAGAGTACACACTGATACCTAACTTATGTAAACAATGTGACGCCATTTCTATAATTCAGACGTGCTACATTATTTAAACAAAAATCATAACTGTGATTGTTTTTTATTCATTGATATGCTTCTTTTAATTTGAAAACTTGCATCAGACGTTGTGTATATTTCAAGTGTTCTTAATGTCCGCTTATCTATCCTGTTAAATTTAGGTACTAAGTATTTATTAGTTGGTGCGGAATATTCTTATATCTTAAAGAATAGACAACGGACAACGGCACAGTGTTAAATAATATAATTAAAAGTCAAAACTTGCTCAGATCTCAACGTAATTGTTAAGACAGGGGTTCCTCAACAATCTGTTAAAAACTCTTCAAATTATAGAGAAAAATAAATAATAAAATCTGGAATTTCATACCTTATATCTCTGTTAATATCAATTACTAAGGTAAGTTGTGCGCTAAGTCGTAATATTTTTAAGTAAGGAATTCACTGTTTTTCTGTGTCCCATTACTTATAGACCATCCTGTGTATGTATTACACGAAGACACCTAACAAATATATTCTTAAATCTTAAAAAACCTTAAATTAACAAACATAGATTTCTACCTGTTATTTTAGGTAGGTAACGGCTAAGTAGTAAACATTATAGCATTATTATAATATTTTGACGTTTATTAAAAAAATAGTATATTGTTATATTAGGATTAAAAGTTGAACTTTGTTTGACTAGCAAATTGTTTGCATTTGCGAGGAGAAGCCGAGCGAATGCAATAATTGCGAGTCAAACAAAGACACTTTTAATCCGAATGAAACATAGAATTTTTTCTTCAGCTGAAAATAAATATCGCATAACGTAAAAAGAAATTTAAATTGACAGTGACGATTATAAAATCTATGTTGCATGAATATTAAATTACTGACATACATAGTCATGATTTCGTTTTCATTTTTACTGTTCTGTCAAGTGGACATATTATTTATATAATTTTTAAGGCTAGTATGAAAAGTGGGCACATTTAATACTAGAATTAAAAGTGTTGTTCAACAACTAGACATTTTTGTAACATTTACAAAATCGTCAACTTTAGTGTCTGAAAACCGCTGAAAACTGTATTAAAAGCGCCTGCTTTTGTAACAGGTGGAGAAAATAACATATTTCACAACGAAATAAAAAATAAAAAATCACTTTTATTCGCAAGAGGCAAAAGTCGCTATGCTAGCTTACCAAATCGTTTCAAAAATAAAAAAATTATATCATAAAAAGGTAATGTTCAAATATTCCCTAGAGAGCGATTTTCGCTTTTATTGTTTTATCTGAAAATAAATGTAAATATGCGTTTTAAGATCGTCAATATTTTGATACTTTTTTGTGAAAAGTTAAAATGTGCCCGCAGATTTTAAGTGGTATCTACCTAGGTGGAGGAGAAAATAGGGTTAACTTTTGTTTTTCTTAGGGGGCCATATTGGATTTTTTCGACTTTGTTATGTCTCTTCTTAATTTTACTAGTGTTACGCGTTATTGTTTACTTTTTTATTTTTGCTGAAAAATTAAATTAATAATTTTCGAAAAGAGTTATCTAATTTTGTTTTTTCCAATGCCTTGATACGTGATCATACAATTTTAATCAGAAACATCTCCTTACTAAATTGTCACTTTATTTATTACTGAACAGATCAATTTCTATTCGCTTATATGGTTAACTACAGAAGTTCAATAGAACAATTTTTAATAGAAATTTAAATAACAGTTTAAATTTCAATATGTGAACACCTGAAGCGTAGGTATTAAACACTTACTAGCACTTTTGAATAACGATATTTTATTTACTCGTTAAAAACATATTTTTATTCACGCATACTGTAAGCAAAATCTTATCTATTCTAAAGTAATCTCATCATTTTCATGCAATCTATGGGAAGAATAATTAGATTCTTTCTTACAAAATATTTCTGGTGATTTTTGCGAAATACTATTGTTTTGGTAAACTTGTAAATAAGTTTTATAAGGAAGCAGGAATAAGAATAACTGTACGGCGCATGCGCACATTGTTTGACCAGGGTTTTTCACTTTTTTCTTGATGCCATAGTAACCCCCAAACAATTGGTAAAATCAACCTACCTCCATATAATGAAACATAGTAATTGCAACTTAATTAGATCACCAGTGAAAAATAATATATTGCAATATAAGGTTGATAGGTGCGTCATTAAGAAACGAAAATAATTTGAAGTTTGTAGTTTTAAAATACAAAATAGAGTCGCTGCTAGATGTTCAAATATGTAGAAATTTGGATGGAGAAAATATACGTCATTTTCATGCTGCATTAATAAAATAAAGTAAAAAAGAATGAATGCACAATTTGCAGAATGAGACAATGCCAAATGCTACGAAAAACGTGACAAGAATATTTTATTTACAAAATTATTAGGAAATGAACTCTTATTTGGTAAATTAAAGAAGTAAGAAAATAAAATATATTTGAATTTTTTACATTTTATAGCAATTTTTAGTTCAAACATAGATAAGCGTCATTAAGACAAAGCGGCTGCACTAGATGGAGGTGTTGGAACACTGAAATTTTGTCCAGTTCAAAAATTTCAAACTTTAAATTATTGCTATCTTATAACAATACAGGTTGTCCAAAAAATGGCGGGTTAACTCTACTGAGGATGCCTAATGAACCCTGGAAAAATATGAAAAAAATCCTTGGCCTGTATTTTTCGAAATATTTCGAAATTAATAAAAATAAATCTGGCAACATTGATACTGCAACAATTTCTCAATCAAAAACGTATCCATAGTAAGTTGTTAATATGTTGATGACACTGTAAGTCTATGTCTAATTCGAGGTTAGTAGGTTAGGTTTTGCGTCAGTTTGTGTCAAAACTGACACAAAACCTAACCTGCTAACCTTGAATTTGACATAGACTTGCAGTGCCACCAACATATTATTTATACAACAAATATTCCAATGCCAAGCTTGATTTCGTTTTCATTTGCTCACATGTTATTTGGAAGAAATAAGTGATAAATTATAGATCAAATCTATCCCTTTAATTGAATATTATTATTGTACAAAGCCTGTTTGCCAAATTTAGTTATTGACAAACTCCTCAGGAAATCAGTTTTTTAAAATACTTAAATATTGAAAACAATTTAGTTAAATCCCAAGAATATTATAAAAACAGATATTTTAATAAGTCTCAGATATATTTGACACTATAAGTATACACTAAATGGATTTTATTACCCACCTTTGACCAGAAATATTTCGAAAAATACGGCCCGGGAATTTTTTTTCATATTTTTCCAGGGTTAATTAGGCATCCCCAAGTAACGAACCGTAGAGTTAATCCGCCATTTTTTGGACACCCTGTATTTAAATAAATTGCACTGGTATTTTATTTAGTTTTTCTTAGTTACGGAATATATTGGCTTTTTACAGTCGACGAACAGTTATATGGTGACCAGATCACACAAAATCTATACGCTACTCAATCTTCCTCACTATGAGACCACTAGGGGCTTGGATGAAGATCTGAAGTCACAGGCCGTAACAAATTTCAAAGGTAATTAACTGTTCGTTTATTTATTTTTCTGTTAATGAGTTTAAATAGCTAAAGGTGAAAATTTTCGTTCTAGGATCGATTTTATAAATATAAATATGTTTTAAAAGTAAAATGTGCAACCTATGTAGAGTGTGTTCGTGGATGAAGTATCACACTCCGATGTTATTAAGTATGTACCCCACACTGAAGTAAATTTTGACGTTACTGATAGTGTACGCCACACAGAACTAAATTTAGACATTATTAATAGTGCACCCTGCACAGAAGTAAATTTTGATGATGAATCAGTTGTTTTTGAAACATCTGGTAGTGAGTATTTCCCATCAGATATTTAAACTGATGAAGGGAAGCTTTTCTGCAATAAGAAAGAAAAGGACTCAAGTAAAGGTAATTTGCATGATACAGAAGTCGAAGAAAAGGCAACAGATAGCACAAAGAAGCAACAAATACCCAATAAAGACATAGAAAACAAAGTGATAGCAACTGAAGCAGACAATGAACCTATCACCCATACAGATGAAATGCAAAATCATTCTTCACATGAAGTTCATATAAGAGTATCTTCTAAAACAGAAGTTGGACGAAGAAAACGAGACAAGGTGTATTGTTGACTTTACTATAATAAATTGTTACAAGAACTTTCTAAACACTTGTTGAGAAAGCATTCCAATGAATTGGAAATTCAAAAATTAGTGGCAAAATCTAAATGAGATCCAACAAGAGGGCAAGGATTAATTCATCTTGGTAAAGTTGGGAACTATTACCATAACTGTGAAGCGCTGAAACAAAAACGTGGAGAATTGCTTTTAGCTCGTTTGCCCACTCCTGAAGAGGTTAAATCTCATACATATAAAGATTATGGTCCTTGTCCTGATTGCTTAGCATTTCTGCTAAAGCGACACCTGTGGCATCACTTAAAGCTTCATTGTGAGGCAAAAGAAAATAGAGAAAATGTTGCTGCTCGTCGTAAACCTATTTTAGATAGTAATATACTACTTATGCATACATTTTCAGAAATAATACCTTTTATGGATTCTGGTAAAGGTGCAATCCCGCACTAGCGACCTTTTATTTGCCCAGACTTGACTTCACGAAATCTAAGTTTCGTTTCGCGTATAGACCCAGCTTAAGCTCGTAGATATTTGTTTTGCGTATAGACCCAGCTTAAAGCTCGTAGATATTTGTTTTGCGTGTAGACCCAGCTCAAGCTCGTAGATATACCGGGGGCGGTGGAATGTGGTGTCCGTCACGACGATTGAGCGGCGGAGGAGTTCTTTCGTGGGAGGTACCGATCTTCAATCCCTACCTTCCGTAACCTTTTGTTAACTGTGTAGCGATTCTTCGCTTTTCGCACCTCTCTGTCTTAAAAGACGACAATATATAATTAATATGCAGACAAGATCAATTGATAGTTAAATTTGGTGAAATTCAGTTTGAAAAATTACCATACCACACAATCTGAATTAATTAGACAGTCTATGAGACAATTGGCACGATTAGTGTGTGAATTGAGGAAGGTTGATACACCTAAAGTTTGGCTTTCACAATGGTTAAATCCAACAACTTTCGATACTATCGTGTCTGCCGTAAAAAATATTTATAAGGTACAATGCAGTGTTAAATCAAGACCTCAGTTTAATACCCATCATTAGCATTAAAAATAGGCCATCATCTAAGAAAATGTGTTGCAATTGAAAAAGTTCAGTGTCTTCGCAAGAATGACTCAAATGCTATTCAGATTTTAAATAATTTCCTTAATCTAATGGATATTGAATGGACATCACGAATATCATCAAATGCACTGAGAACTTTATTTGACAGAAAATTAAATGCTGTTAAATTATTGCCACTTACAGATGACCTCGTAAAACGCAATAAATATCTCAACAACAAATTAAGTGAATACAAAGCACTACTAATGGAGACTCGTACTTATCAAAATTGGGGTAACTTGGCTGCAATAGTTTTATGCAAAATAACATTATTTAACAAAAGATGATCGGGGGAGATATCACGAATAACTGTTTTAAATTACTCTTCGAGACCAAATTGCCATCAGCAAGGTACTTCTGAATTTTAAAATACCTTTACAGATTTAGAACAAAAATTGGCAAATAAACTAACAATAGTTCAAATTAAAGGAAAAAGAAGAAGCACCGTTAATGTTTTGGTAACAGACGATGTCAAGGAATCAATAGATTTATTTATCATATATTGAAGCGATTTTGTGTCTAAAGAAAATCCATACTTATTTGCACGAAGTTCACCTTCTATGGACTACGTAAGAGGACATGATTGTCTCAGAAAATTCGCCAATGAAGCAGACTTGGCTCAACCTGAATTAATTAAGAGCACTAAATTAAGGAATTACATTACCACAGTATCCCATATATTTCAGATATTCAACCTAAGTGAAAAGGAAACTGATTGGCTAGCTAGACATTTAAGGCACGATATACGAATACATAGGCAATTTTATAGACTTCATGGATCGTTCATTGAGTTAACAAAAATTTACAGAATACTTTTAGCTGTGAAAATGGACAAGCTAATACGTTCAAGGAAAAACCCTGGATGAAATAAATATTTCTGGTAAGTGATTATCAATCATTTGAATGCTTGTTATTATTTTTTAATTCTGGTTTTGCGGATCTTCCTGAATTAGAAGCAGAAGAAGAAGATGTTGTAAAGGAAGATAATGCGCAGAATAAGGAAATTGTAGAAGAATATAGTAATGATATGCAAACAGAGGAATGTAGTGATGTATACTAACAGATGAAACTCCAATTGAACATGAAAAGGAAAAAGGCAGCAAAAAAGAACAACAAAATATTAAAAATAAGAAAAAGAAACAGATTTTGAGAAGACCTTGGAATGATGGAGAAATAGCGGCAGTTCTGAAATTTTTTCGAAACTCAAAAAGGGTATCACACCTGGCACGGCACAATGTTCCGAGTGTATTGAAATTAATCAGATTTACGTAATAGAACTTGGAAAGATGTCAAGTACTTCGTTTACAATAAATTATCACAAGAAAATAAACAAAAGGAGATAATATTTAAGCTGTTTTTTATTTTATTTATTTTTTATGGAGTTACAGTGGAAGTGAAACTAAGAGACTGATCATTTTATCATTAACATTTTCAACAGTTGCGATTTTATATGCAGCAAGATACAACTTCTTTCGTAAGTTCTAACTCTGTAGGTCCTGTAGCAATAAGTACATTTTGTAACTAATATTTTGTACAAACGGTTATATTCAAAATGAATGTGACAATCAATTTCCAGAGTTGTAGCTACTTTTACGCATTATCCAATATTTCTACACTGAGGTCATTTAAAAACATGATAGATTGTGCCATGAAATTTTTGTTTTAGTGTATCAAACTTAACAGCCATTTGAATCAAGTAAGTGTACATTGACAGTGCAACTTGTCAGTTTATAAAATAAACTTCCAACTGTCAAATGTTGGTACTTATTCTCCAGTTAATTAAAATTTTAAAAAATCATTAACGTTTGATGGTTAAAAAAGCGTGTGTCTTGTTTGAAGCTGATTTAATAAATCATTAATATAAAACAAAAATTCCCAGGCTCTCTCTCTCTCTGACCTGCGTTTAAATAATCTCATTGTAGTAGTCCCACTTCCAAAAGTTCTAACTCTATAATTGATTGTTTTTGGATATTTATGTATATGAACCTTTTCTCATTATTTGTTGGTGTAGGTATCTACAATTCTACATCCATGGCATATGTTGTGTACACCTTGTATGTATTAGTTGTTACAATAGCTGGTTCTCAAAATAGAACATAGGTATTTTTATAACTAATATTCTACTTTCAATTTCCATATTCCGGTCATTATTTCTATAATATATAGATAAATACGTAAGACTGCAATTCTGCAGAGACTAAGATCACCATACAAGATCTTCAACATAAAATTACAATATAACGTAAAATTTGAAAATCATGGTCTGTCGTATCAAATTTTAAATATGTACATATCTATGTTAAAATCTTGTGAAGATAATTTGGTGACCAGAAATCAGCAGAAATGTCAATATAATGTTAAATCCATATGTTCAGTTTTTAGAACGACCTAATAGTATAGCTGTGTTCCTATTTTAAAAGAAATATAGTTTAAAAGATGAGTGATTTCACTTATTGGATGAAATTTGTTTCTATACCATTAACATTAAGATTATGCGGCAGCAACTCTGACGTGTACTTATCAGTATGCTAGTCCATACTGATAAGTACACCTCAGAATTGCTGTCGTATATACTTATGGTAAAGAATGAAATGAGAATAGAATTTGTGCTGTGCGTTCAAGCGTGAATTTCATCCAGTAAGCGAAATCGCTCATCCTTTAAACTATATTTGAAGTACCTACCTATTTTTCTTACATTTTTGTGCTTATAAGAAATAGAATAATAAAAATCTGTTTATATATTTATTTATTTATTTTACTTAAACTGCTTACAGAACAACCAGTTCCATGTGAACAATACAAAATGGAAATACCGTGACTCACGTTTTTATTACTTACTTACTTATACTTACTCATTTACGGATGTATGAACTTCATCACAAGCCTTTCCACTTGTCGTGTAAGAGTTGAGGATGCTTCTCTAATCGTCTTTTCTTTTTCAGTTTTTTCCCCATTACTAACTCTAGCTTCATAGACTTTTCTGGTTGTTGCGTTCTCCAATTCTGTGTACATGTCCCCGCCATCTCGACTGATTTTCTTTTATAATTTCTTCCACAATGCTTGCATTTTCCAGTTCCATTCCTTATTCTATCGAGTATTGTTTTCTTTAATCAATCTATTTTGGATTCTTAATGTTGTTTACTATTCACTTGCATGTGTCATTATTGGGATGCCTGTTTCACTTCATAGAATTTTTTACACATTTTTATTGCATTTCTGGAGAAACTCAAAATAAGGACAAAGTCTTACAGACTACATATTGTATATTATTTTCTACCAAATTAGTTTTAAGTCTTTTTCAGATAAAATCCCTCAGAGCTAAAATATAGGTAGGTACAGTCGTGTGCCAATAAATCTGGGACAGTGTTTTTTTCACATGCAGATTCAGTTAAGAATTGAAGAATATCTCCATGGATTTCCTACTATCAGAAAGAGTTACATTAAACTTTAACAGGTACTGAAACCCGTAACTCTCTCTGATAAGAGGAAATCCATGGAAATATTCTTCAAATTCTTAACTGAATCTGCATGTGAAAAAAACACTGTCCCAGATTTATTTGCACACGACTGTACATTCCATTAAAATATTTTGAATTTAGTGTAGGATTTCATTAAATAGGAAATATTTTATTATGCTCTTATAGACATATAGAATAAATCTTGTCAAGAATTTCGCTTTTCTGTAGTTGCCACAGTTATATAAATGTGGTAGATTAATCATACAGTCATTTCTACATTAATTGTGAAAAAATCTTAACACATGATTTGCATATTAATCGTTGAAGATTTTTAACACGTCATGGTCTGCATTAATTGTGGAAGATTTTTAACACATGTCATGGTCTGCATTAGTTGTGGAAGATTCTTAACACATTTCATGGCCCTGGAGGATTTACAAAAACCTCTTTTTCTCACTAACAAAGGAGTGTTTCAAAAAACGGTTGATACTGCCACCTACTTGTGTGTGTGTGTCTGTGAACAGAATATCTCAAAAACGAAAAAAAGGTATGGGGTTGAAACTTCATATATAAGTTTTGTGTACTATGTAGATACGACAGCAAGCTTTTGAAGAAAATCGCATAACCGCAAGTAGGTGTTTACTCTTGTGATTTTTTAGTTTTTTCGATTTTTTCAAAAACGGCTAACGATTTTTTCAAACTTCTCACTTTTATTACATTTTTGATGTGTATTGATGCGAGATAGGTAATTTTCTAGTTGAATGCTTCTAAAATGGGTTTCTTTTGTTTTTTTTCTATTTTTTTTATTAACTCCTATTTTAAATAGAACACCCGGTATATTATTACATTTTTGAATTCACCTTAAAATTCTAGAGAAAATTTGACCAAATCAACATGCGGTTGATGTTGAAGAAAAAGTATTGGAAAGGGTAGATGCTGAATCGAGAACTAGTACACGCCAAATTGCCCAGGAAGCTAATGTTTCTCAGAACATTGTTTCGCGCACATTGAAGATGAACGGTTTGTACTCTTTTCATTTCCAAAAAGTCCAAGGGCTTACACCCAACGATTATTCGTTGCGGCAGCAGTTTTGTGAGTGGCTGATCAATTGTACGGAAGCAGAAGCAGGTTTTCCAACAAACATTCTGGTAACTGAAGAATGCTGTTTTACCAGGAATGGTAAGCTCAACTTCCACAATGCTCACACATGAGCTGATGAATATCCTCATGTGATCCGCCAAAGTAACCTTTAGCAACGTTCAGTTTAAATTTATGAGCTGGAATTGTGAACAACACCTTAATAGGGCCTTTCGAATTTTACAAAAAGTTTTACCAGGACTCCTAGAAGAATGTTTCATTGGTTGTGCGACATAACAAGTGGTTTATGCATGATGGTTGTCCATCACATTTTAGTCGTCCTGTAAGAGATTATCTCGATCATACCTTTCCGGAATGGTAGATCGGTCGGGGTAAATTTATTCAGTAGCCACAACGCAGCCCTGATGTCACCCACAGGACTTCTTATGGGGATACCTGAAAGACCGGGTACATGCAATTGAAGTTGCTACCATTGAAGAGTTGCGTCATCAGATCAATGTTGCTACAGAGGACTTGCAAGAACAATTTACCCAAGTGTCCATAAATTGGATTCTTCGTGATCTACTGTGTTGAAAGGCAGGGGCAGCATTTTAGACTATTTTTGTGATTTTGGTAAATGTTTATACTTATGTAGTTATTGCATTACTTCTTTTTCATAATTTTTGGTCTTTGTTAACTTTATGTTATTTTTAAAAACCTGTTTAATGTAATAAAAAAACATTGTTGCATTATTTAAAATCGAAAATAAGTAAATGCATAATTTAAAATTACAATTATGTACACCAAGTTTTCAAATAAAGTGTAAAAAAATATTTTTCTTAGAAAACGATAAAAAATTCAAATTCATTCTTTTTTAGTTATAAGACAATAGTAAGTAATTATAAAAAATTAATAATGACATTGAAATAGAAATTAGTTATAGAATTTAGCATTGGAGTGAGCACTGTTTTTTTTTCTCTGTTTGAAATTACATCGTTTCCAAAGAAACAAAGAAATCTTGTTCCTTTGGAAAAAATCTCTGGAAAACAATTTAATTTCAGCAGTCCTCAATCAGTGGATTTTTTTAAAGACCTTTAAACCACTGTAACATTTTCATTATTGGTTTTCTATCAAATGTTTGTTAATAAAAAATTTTTACTTTAATCCCATCTATCTACCCTAAAAATCTCCTCCATACGTTATAAATCACCTTGTATATTTATTTCGGAGAGGAGACTGAGAATAGAAATGGGGAAATGATAATAGAACTATGCGAGCTGAACAATCTCCGTATTACGAATGGATTCTACAAACACAAAACCATACATATGTACACCTGGATACAACCCACAAGAAAATTAAAAACCATCATATACTATTTCATCGTGAAAAAGGAAACAACCTTAAAGATTAAAGACGTCCGAGTTAAACGAGGAGCGGAGTGTGGTAGTGACCACAGACTCGTAGTGGCAAAGATAGATTTCCCATGAATAAGAGCACAAACAACAATGAATGAAAGAGAAACGGGAAAAGATATAGAAGAATGTAAATTAAAACTGCACCTACTTCAAGATGAATCCATCAAAGATCTATATCAAAGAAGACTCGACCAAAAATTAAACGATTTCCAATCTAATAACTTAGAAGAAACGTACACACATATAAAAAATAGTATAAAAGATGAGGGAAACAAGGAATACCTGGAAAATATAAACGACGATACTAAAAAGTGCATAATAGAAAAAAAACAGTTATACGAAAAGTGGCTCAATACAGACAAACCCGAAGATCTTGAAAAGTATAGGGAAAAAAAAAAGAGAATTCAAAAGAAGGGTTGCTAGAGAGAAGAATGAAAAGTTGCAATCGATATCCCAAAATATAGAGCAAAATATAGGGGGAACCAGAAATACGGAAGCCTGGCGAATAATCAAAACGCTAAGAACAAATAACAAAGAACGGACGCAGATAAATTATATCTCAGAAAAAGAATGGCAAGAATACTGTCAGGCTACTCACGGAAAACCGACCAAGTTCCAGAAGTCAGAAGATAATAATGAAACCGATCAACAAAACCCAGAAGAAACAACTTACGGTAACTTTTAAAGAAATAAAGGATATTGTAAAAATACTGAAAAACAATAGATCTCCCGGACCAGGAGGTATATCTCCGGAGCTTATAAAGTATGGATCCGAAAAGCTTCTTCGTATGATTCAAAGAATGTTTGAGAGAGCCATTAATGGAGAAAAGTTGCCACAGGAATGGACAAATGCCTATATTACATCAATCTTTAAAAAGGGAATAAGAAAATATGTGAAAACTACAGAGGCATTAGCGTTATATCTACAATGGGTAGGCTCTACGAAAACTAATTAAAGAAAAATTGGAGGAAGATATTAAGGACAAAATACGAGAGGCACAGGCGGGTTTACAGCGGGAAGATCCTGTATGGATCAAAAGAAAATGGCTAAAAATAGATCAGTACATCTTGCATTCATAGACTTAAGAAAGGCATACGATTCAATACCAAGAGAAAAGCTTTGGAAATCTATGAAACCAATCAACATCCCAAAAAAACTGATAATCGCAACCAAAAAACCTGTATCAAGGGAACGCGGTGGCTATTAAACTAAATAATAAGATCGGACAAACCTTTGAAACCTCTAAAGGGCTATTACAGGGATGCTCAACGTCTCCTACACTATTTAAGATATTCCTTGCAGTAACATTAACACCATGGAAACAAAAGTGCGAAGGCATAGGAATTCCAATTAGAAATGAACATCTATTCACCTTAAGTTTCGCGGATGATCAAGTAGTAGTGGCACAGGATGAAGAAGACCGAAGCTACATGATTCGCAAACTGACGGAAGAATACTCAAAAAACGGGCTAGAAGTGAACTTTAAAAAAACAGAATACCTAGCCACAGGAACGGAAGACGTCGCAGATCTAGAAGTCACAGACGACATCACAATAAAGGGGAATAAAAGATTTAAGTACCTAGGTTTCACTATCTCCAAAGAAGGGACAACCACAGAAGACATGGAGAACAAGATAGGGCAAACTAAATCGTGTATTAGGCAACTAAATGGGATTCTATGGAATACGCACATTACAAAGAACACAAAAAAGGTTATCTTTAAAGCAATAATTAAAAGTATCATGACATATGGAGCAGAGAAGTGGGTAATAAAAAGGGGTGATCAGAGCAGAATTATAGCCACAGAGATGGAGTACTGGAGATGATGCGCTAGAAAAACAAGACGGGATAGGATTCCTAATGAAGAAATAAGGAGAAGGATATCGGTAACGGAGGACATACTGACCTACATCGAAGGAAAACGGCCACGTTAGGAGAGCAACACCCCAACGATGGATAACGGAATGGAGCCCATTAGGAAGACGTAAGAGGGGACGACCCAGAAGATCCTTTAGAGATGAGGTGGACGAAGCCATGGATAGGAGAAGTCTCGGAGAAGAAGATTGGAACAACAAAGAGGAATGGAGAAATCGGTTGAGAGAGGGCAGACGGCAGCAGCTGTAAACACCCTATCTTTATATATATATATATATATATATATATATTCAACACCAATCTCAGTACTTGGGCAACGATTTCAAGAGCTATTAATGGTTTGTTGAAATAAAACCACTTGATGCTAAGGTCGACGTTTCGATATTTATTGGTATCTTTATCAAGACCTAAAGAGAGATTTACAGATAAGAAGCGTTGTACAATGTAATTAGTTAAGATCTTACCTAACAACTTGTGGTACAAGACCAGAAGGGCACATGTAGTTCACAAAACATGTGACCTGATTTCAAATTTTAAATTTACAGGAGCAAAAACTGAACGAAGCAGCATATCACACAACAAAAAGTAATGCTAGATTTCCTGTCACCAGGTTACATGTTAAAAATTTACAAATACATTTAAAATTAATTAATTACTACAATTTTTATTGGTTTTAAGCCATAATGGCCGTCAATTTGATAAAATTGTTTAAACCCGACAAGGAATGCACGAAAGTTATAAACTTTGCAGATGTCAGTTTTGGGCCGCGCATGCGCCTTAGATCGGCGTCAGTAGTATACCAGGGACGTTCAAAATGGAAAGGCACTGTTCGCTAGCACAAGAAGGAAATATATGAAATTTAATTAAATTGTAAATTATTTATTTATGGGAATGAAAGATATATTATAAGGAGATTGAAACAGGTTAGGTTGAGGATTATTGACCCACTGATTCTAACCAGGTTGGGGAAAATCTAAAGAAAAATCGTTATTGGACATGGCCAACAGGAGGTGATATGAAACACTGAGGTTGTCAATGTCTGTTTTTGAATTGAGTGTGTTGTTACTGCCAAAAATGTGGCACATTTCAATAAACAAACGATGGTTACTATTAGATTCTGTTGTAATGATTTTGGCATTATCAAAATCCATCTCATGACCTGTACTGTTGACGTGACTAGCTAAAGCACAAGCTTTGGGTTTTACACGGGAATCACTTTTGTGCTGGGTAATCCTAGCTTTCAACCTCTGTGAAGTTTGCCCAATATAGGTGGACTGGCAACCATTACAATTTATCTGATAGATGACATTTGGGGTTAGCATAATTGGAGTTTTATCTTTCAATTTGGAAAAACAATCTTTTATAATATGGTGATGTTTATCTGCTATTATTATGTGATTAAATTTGTGGAAAACCCTTTTTATTATGTGGGATAGCCCTTTGATGTAAATGAGACTTTTGTACATAGGGGGTTTGTCGTCCCCGTTTACAGACCTATCAAGAGGAGTGGCCCTGTTAATCGTATTGGAGAATAAAATCGAATTTAATAGTGAAATTGGATAATTATTTAATTTAAGAATGTTAATTAATTTATTAAGATTGGTCTTATGAAAATGTGGGTGTGAGATCGTAAGGATTCTGTGTTTAAGACCTCTTACGACATTAAGTTTGTGTCGAATGTTATGTATAGAATGTATATATATATATATATCTCAGTGATTTTAGGGTGACGCGTGTTTTTTGTGCCCTGAAGTTCCCTCAGATATAAATTTTCTAAGTTGTGTTGAGCCACCGACTTTTAAATGTGCCAAACGTGGTTCAGAACCATGCTAAATGTTTGCGCGAATAGGTTATGAAGTAATTTCATATTATAATGAAACTCAAGGTACAGTAAAGATTTGACAATCCTAATTAAAGCAGTAAGTAAATGATTTATTTAACAGTCAGCTGGCACATTTACACCACTCATTTATGAGGTTAACTTTAATTCGCTGTTAAAACACACAAGCCCGTCAAAACCTTAGTGTTTATTACATTTTATTCATTAGTAAACACAGTTTGATACGCCTTTGTGTGTTTTAACAACGAATTATAGTTAACCTCAAACGTTACAGGGTCGTTTTGGCAAACTGCGGCATGCAGGGCATCTTTGTCGCAGGAAGTGTAACACGATTCAGCAGGCAGCGGTGGCCAGTTCTCTTCTAAAGCATAGTCCTTCAACAAGCACAAGAAGAATTTCTACACGAACCGGTGTTACACAAGTAACAGTATGGCGAACATTATGTTTGCATGGCTTGTATCGTTTTCATCTAAACGTGTACAACACCTTCACCCAGGAGATGAAGCCAGACGCTTGGAATCTTGTAGGTGGGTAATTGCTAATCGCCCAGTAATTCCATCAATACGTTACAGGGTCGTTTTGGCAAACTGCGGCATGCAGGGCATCTTTGTCGCAGGAAGTGTAACACGATTCAGCAGGCAGCGGTGGCCTGTTCTCTTCTAGAGCATAGTCCTTCAACAAGCACAAGAAGAATTTCTACGTGAACCGGTGTTCCACAAGCAACAGTATAGCGAACGTTGCATTTGCATGGCTTGTATCCTTTTCATCTTAACGTGTACAACATCTTCACCTAGGAAATGAAGCCAGACGCTTGGAATTTTGTAGGTAGGTAATTGCTAATCGCCCAGTAATTCCATCAATATTGTTCAATGATGAAGCAAATTTCACTTATGCCGACAGAGTTAGAAGGTGTATTGAAGTCAGTAGTGGTATTTTTAAGCATTTGCTTTGAACTGTTGCTGTATTGTTTTGTTGTTGTAAATAAATGCAATAAATAAGTGATACTAATACCGACTGTCAAAAAAGTAATTCTTTATAAGACTGGCTGTTAAATTATCAAGCAGTAACCTGTCAATCGTAAAACAAACGCGGCATTTGTGAATGAGTGCTTATTATTTTCTAATTTGTTTGAATGCTGCAGCTCGCCTGAAAGAACATCAACGACTCAGGAAGCAACGTGTGTTGTTAGCGGACGAGTCAGAAAATGTCTAGAAATCCATGGAGATACCTTTGAAAATATATTGTGTTTTCGTTTGTTTAATTGTTTAATAACACTTACATATATTATTATATATTCAAAGGCCAAAATTCACTAATTGTCTTATGTACCTATTCCAAAAATATATTTTTATAAAATAATTGCCTCCCAACGAATTTTTGTCGTGGCTTCTGAAAATAGCAGTTTAATAAAGAAACCAGATAAAGTGGTAAAATTTCCAGATATATTAAAATAAAAGCAGAAATGTTTGTTTAAAACAATTTTTTGCTTATCAAGTTTTCGATTATGACATCCACATGACGACATGCAACTCACAACTGCAACAATGGTTGCCTGCTTTTACATAAACTACGTATCAGTTTTTTGATTCTGTATTTCAATTTTACCAAAACAAAATAAGACAGAAGGTAGAAAAGGTGATAATAGTTTTTTTATTTAAAAATGTAAAAAGGAAAGTACATTCTATCACAAATATTAACAAAAATATTTCAAACGTAAATATACGCTGTTAAAAAATTCAAATTAATATAAAATTTAACATTTGTAACATAGATATTACGGTATCAAGGGCATTATGAGAAAAATAAGCACCCAAGAATGTTAGTGTACAATCCAAGGTCATTTGGTACAATCGCAGGCGCTTAGCTCATAATGCCCATGATGCCTTCAACGTTTTATGTCCCACCAGTTTTGTTATCTAATTCACATATCAAAGTGATTTTGAATTACATTTTTCTAGTTACGTCACTTGTAACTTTTGAAATAAAAGTTGCATCCATGGGAAAAATTGTTTATTTTTCATAATGTCTCTAGGAACATTATGAAAAATAATTTAACTGCGGGGTTAGTTTGCATATAACATACCTTACATAGTAATTTACAATAAAAGTGCGCAAAACTAGCCTTTAGTCATGAGTGGGCAGAGTTTAAATGCGAGTGAGTCAGCATTTTAAGCACCGTGAGTGACGAAGGATGCTTTACGCATGCGTATCGTACAATATTTTATCTACGAAAGAATTTAGAAAACACGGTAAATCCCTAAAAAATATTAAATGTAAATTAGAACCGGTCGTAATTTTGTGGGGTTAAAAATTTTAGAACACGTTCTTACTGACGACGTGTCTAATGAAATCATTTTAAACACGTTGCTACTGACGATGGGAACTAACGAACATATGTTATTAAACAGTCGTTTTACAAACTTAACAGCCAGTCTTATAAAGGCCACTAATCTGACGTTAATTTCAATTCGCTGTTATAATAAACAAAAGCGCATCAAAATTGGTTTACTAATGAATAAAATGTCATAAGTACTAACGTTTTGATGCACTTTTGTTTATTTTAACAGCGAATTAAAGTTAACGTCTAATTAGTGGCCTTTATAAGACTGGCTGTAAAACTGCCAACTAAAAGCCAATTTTACACACTGTCGTAGATAAATAAAGTAATTATCGTCAATTAATATACTGATATGACATAGAACTAGTTACGAAACCGAAAGTCAGTGAAATTGAAACTGTTGGAACAGTAAATTAAAACATATACCCTACATCAATTAGAAATTTGCAAATAAATTAATTATATTCATTGTATACTGAAACAATTAGAAAAAACATGCACATAATTTCAAAATCAACTTTAGAACGCCACCATCATTATGCTGCAAGCCAAAAATTTATGAGCAAAAGAAGGGTTATGTCCTTATGCGAATTTCCGAGGCTGATGGATTTGGTGAAGAGTCACTTGTAGTACCTGTCCTGAACATTTCACCCTCAGGAGTCTTGAAAATTGATCACCGTCAACATCTGAATCTGCAACATTTCAATACATATATTAAAAAAAAAACGCAGAGAAGTACAAAATTTACATGCAAGTGTAATTAAGAATTACTATGAAGAAAAGAACGCTTAAAATAAACTGCATATTGGAGATAAAGCCGAGCAATTACTGTAGAACAATTATGCGATCTGTACCTTTATCAACATCTAGATGTTTTACTTTTGGGAGTGTTTATATCGAAGAGTCTTCTTTTTACCGGTGATAAATGTGATTGCTTCGCTGTCCTTGGTGTGGATGGACAGATGATAAACCTTCGCCTGCATCAACGGCCAATTTTCTTTTTAATTTATACGTAACGGTATCACCGCTTCGGTAAAGTAAATTTCGGGCCTTGTCAACAAATCTTCCCTTGGGCCCCTCTAGCTTCCCTTTTAGGTACATACGGTATATAATAAGTAGTAGCAGACTCTCTTGGGAAAAGATCCGTTATTTTACCACATAACACTTCATATTGATCATGTTTTAAACGACTGTAACATATATATATTTTGTTATAACTTACAACAATGCTAGAGTAGAGCAGGCATACTTACTGTGTAACACTGTAATGGTAAATATGTTTAATAATAACATCAACAAGTCTGTTTCTGTTAGTATCGTCCAAAATATTGTATTGTTTATAATACTATAAAATAGTTTTTCAAACGCAGAGGTGTCAAGCAAAGTTTTTAAATTAAAATCAAGAAAATCCTTTCCTAGACTCCTACTAAGGTCTTCTGTACCATAGAAAGATGTTTCTTCATCACTCATTGTGGCCACTGACTCTGATTTACTAACCTAAAATTAAAAGAATTAGTATGTACCATTTTAAAAACAAATTTCACACCATATATATAATACACATATATTGCTAGTAGGGCCTGGAAACGTCAGAAAACATTACGGCGCCGACATAGTCTCACTTAGAGTATAACGCGTCTCGTGCGCATGCGTGAGAATTCGAACTCCGCCTTTAGAAGCGAATTTTAAACTTGCCCACTTCCCCATTGGCCGGACGACGCCGCCGCGCTTGCACACAGCTCATCATTATACATTGAAGAGTTGGTTGTCTGTCTCACTTCCTTGGTGAGTTTCCCACTCATAGCCGCTAGCAATATAGTAAGTATTAGATATATGTTTCACACAAACAGAAATAATCCACGTCTCATCACACATTTTGTAGCAATATAGTAAGTATTAGATATATGTTTCACACAAACAGAAATAATCCACGTCTCATCACACATTTTGTAACTAGTTATAAAAGTGTACTACAACTAGTTGAGAACAGTAATTTTTTGCATAGTGATCATAAAAATCGTCTTTTTACTTCCTTTTACGAAAAGGAAGTATTGGATTCACCCCAAAAATTCGAAATTGAGTTTTTAACAGATCTTCACGTTTTATAGTCCCCTGAACCCAAAAAACATATTTTTGTTCATTGGTCTGTCTGTCTGTTTGTCTGTGAACAGAATATCTCAAAAACGAAAAGAGGTATGGCGTTTAAACTTCAGATATAAGTTTTGTGTACTATCTAGATGTGACAGCAAGCTTTTGAAGAAAATCGCATAACCGAAAGTATGGTGTTTACTCTTGTGATTTTTCAGTTTTTTTCGATTTTTTCAGAAAAGGCTCTAATAGTAGTTGTATGCCAAAGCACTGAAGTATAACTTTTTATCACGAATGTGGATTTAGTTGCCGAGGCCTGTAGGGCCAAGGCAAATAAACCACATGAGGGATAAAAAGGAACTTCAGTGCCGAGGTGTACACTATGTTTTATTTGAAATCGAGGAATCGTGAAATTACAACATTTTAACCAACTTTTGTAGGTTATGTTCGGTCGATTGACGTTTATCTGTCGCCTCGCCACCTACAAAAAAGTCGTAAAACAATGGATTACTTCACTGCCGATTTCTCGTATTTTAATGACGATTTCGGCGTACTTCACTGCCGATTTCAAATAAACGATTTTTATCAAACTACACTTTTATTAGGTACATTTTTAATGTGTATTGATGTGATATCGGTGATTTTCCAGTTGAATATCTCTAAAATGGATTTCTTTTGTTTTTAACGCAAAATCGTAAAAAAAATTCCACTTTTTGTAACTACTATTTTTATTTTATTAAAATTGTGAATTGTCAATTTGACAGTTTTAAATTCCGAAATCCTTTTCGACTTTCAAAACAAGTTGTTCAAATTCAATTGTAAAACTAGTTTTGAAAATCACACTTTTTTTAATGAATTTGCATTTTGCAGCAAATAAATGAAAAAAATATGGTGTGATACACGCACACAACTTCCTTTTACAGTGATCTTATAATTAGCCAAAAATTTCATTTTTAATTTTTAAGCATTTGTCTAAAATTTTCAAAAATTACAAATTCCACAGAAACCGTACAAAATAGAGCGCTAGTTGAAGAGACAAATTTTCTCTAAAATTTTAAGCAGAGTTCAAAAATGTAATCATATACCGGGTGTTCTATTTGAAATAGGCGTTAATTAAAAAAATAGAAAAAAAACAAAAGAAGCCCATTTTAGAAGTATTCAACTGGAAAATCACCTATCTCACATCAATACACATTCAAAATGTAATAAAAATGTAAAGTTTGAAAGAATCGTAAAAGCAGTTTTTGAAGAAATCGAAAAAAACTGAAAAATCACAAGAGTAAACACCTACTTCCGGTTATGCGATTTTCTTCAAAAGCTTGCTGTCTCATCTACATAGTACACAAAACTTATAGGGTGCGTTGGGGTAAGATCGCACCAAAAACAGTAAACATCAAATTTGTTGTACAATTGTAAAAAGAAAATCAGGAATAAAATTATAATAATGTGCATACTGTATTTTCAAAGTATGCTCTATCTATCTATTAGATTAGATTTGTCAATATCGTAAGCATTTTACTGAAATAATGAAAACAATAATATGTAGCGAGTGTCCGATCTTATACCGAGTGATGGGGCAAGACCGAATGGAACTTCAGAATAGTGTAGAACTTCTATTTGCCTCAATACGGGGTTAGTTCTAATTCCGTTCTTTCCCCGTGTTAAATCCACTATGCAGCGGGCAAGATCGGACTTATATTTTTATGTGAATAAAACTGGTTCGATCTTCCCCTTAATGGGGTAAGATTGGATATTTGTGAAAATGTGTTCTATAGTAAGATTATGTTTTGTTGTCACGGTGAGGTAACAAATAAATAAAAAAAACAGTCAGTACTATGTAGATGTACTTATCTTGAATACGCATATATTTTCCTGCGGGGCAACACCGAATAGCCTAATTTAGCCAATACACACACTAAACGCATATAATTAATGATAACGTTAAACATTTGCAGGCGACCTCGCTGCAACTATTGTACCATCGAACTTATTTGTAAAGCACCGTGATGCACTACCGGTGACATAAATTCACAGTGCAGCTTTACTAGTCGGTCTTCCCTCAGATCCGACCTTACCCCAACATCCTTATAAGTATGAAGTTTCAACGCCATACCTCTTTTCGTTTTTGAGATATTCTGTTCACAGACACACAGCAAGGCAGACAGATACACAGACAGCCCAATGAACAAAAACATGCTTTTTGGGTTCGGGGAACTCTAAAACGTGCAATCTGTTGAAAACACAATTTATAATTTTTGGGGTGAATCCAATACCTTCTTTATCATAAAAGGAAGTAAAAAGAAATGGCTTTCAGTGGAAAATGATTAAATAAAATTACTAACCAATGAGTCAATTGTAGTCAATTTTTTGAAGTTTAATATAATCCAGCAACAAACAGCAATAAGGTTATCTTGTAGTGTACGTCCCCCACTTTGAACTACCATTCCTAGAGCCAGTAATGCAGGTGGGATTGAAATTTGACAATATTTTTTGTACAAAGGTACGAATTTAGCTTAGCTGCAGTTTAAGATTTGTGTGTACTTATTACAAACATTCCTGTGCAATGTAAAAAATGTGTGTAGACCGTAATAAGAGGGTTAATTTTTCTCTGCTTCTTATATTACTAGCTCTAGGAACGGTAGTTTAAAGTGTGCGCCGAGTAGGTACCCATCAAAAATTTACTCAGACTTTTAACGTTTTAATAAAGACAAAAATTCAAATATGTTTACTTACATTGAGATTCCAAGTCAAAAAGGCGGCGTTTTATTTTTGTTTTTTCTTGAATGTAGGCATGGCAATTTTAGAGGGGCAAAGACGAGTTATTCTAACAGGATTTAAAATATTTCTATCGTGCAACAAGACGGTCTCTAAAACAGCTCGTTTGAACTCTTCTGAATTCACACCAATGTCGTTTGATCTTCGTAACTACTAAAAATATTACAAATTTGTATTGTTAAACAGTTATCAAAAAACCAACCATATTACCTGCGACGATTTAACTGCAGAAAATGTGAAAGAACTAGGTATCTAGTTTATCGTTGTATAGTATTCCAACCAAAAATTGGAAAGCTATTTAAAATCCAGTACACCATGAAAAGTGCAAGTCATGTCTAAGTTGGTTTCATACAATCAGTAAATAATATTCTAATGTCAATCAGCTTTCAAGTAATGACAGTTCGTCTGCAAATTGTACATGTAACCAGTGGCGGATCTAGGCCAGTTTTGCCGGGGCTCGAGCCCCGGCAAAAATAATTTGAGCCCCTACAAAATTTTTGAATAGTTATACAATATATAGTATATAGTTCTTAAAAAATGATAAAATAAAAATGAAAACTGTTTCCAGTTCCCACGAAATTAGGATGTAACATGTAACGGTAACGGTTTCAGTACTAATGACAATATTTTGGCGGTAGAGCAGAGATCCTACCGTAACGGCCTGACGAGTTAGCAGATTCGGACTGAGTCCTGAGTCGCTGAGTTGAGGCCGGTAAGGGTCGACAATAATTATTAGAAATACCATACCGCAGCTGCAGATTTCAAGCGTACTACTGTTGTCGTGCTTATTGCGATTATTCGCATTCTTTCCTACTTTCCAGGTAATATGCAGTAGTAATACGTAATGCAAAGTGGTTAAGTGATGCTGGGATTAGTTAGTGTAGTGTAAAGATTTGAACAAACATGGATATACGTTCGTATTTCAAATCTAAACGGTGCGGTACAAAAGAAAGTGACCTACATAAAGAAATTGATTTAAATATATTGCTAGGAAAAAAGGAAGTAGGTCCCAAACAAATACTATTAGAAAAATATCCTCAAAGAAAGATTGGAAGTAAAACTAAAAGTAAAAACAAAATAAAGAAACGATCGTTTTGTTCGTCGTGGTTTTCGCAGTTTAATTGGTTAGAATACTGTGTCGAAATTGATAAAGCCTACTGTTTTGCCTGTTGTCATTTTCATAACAACTTAACTTATGCCGCTGATAAAACTTTTATTGATACTGGTTTCTATCATTGGCGTAATGCCCTAGAAAAGTTAAGAGAACATGATAAATCCAAAAATCATGTTAAGTCGATGCAGTTTTGGTTATCCTTTAAAGAAACACTTAGTGCAGGAAACATAAACCAGCAGCTGGATAACGGGTAACTTTCAGAATTTAGCGTTAAAAATGCCTGGAAATGCTTTATACATTAATCACGATGCACACAATCATATTATTAACATCGCTGCAAATATAATAAGAAATAAAATTGTTACTCAAGCTAAAAAATCACGATATTACACTATCTTAGTCGATGATACACGAGACGTAGCTAAGCACGAACAAATGGGCATTTGTATTAGATATTTGCACGAAGAAAAACTTTATGAAAGGTTTTTGCTTTTTCAAAAGTTGAAATTTTAAATGCAGAAGGCTTGAATCAAGCAATTCAATTAAAACTTGATGAATTTGGCTTTGTGGAAAGGGAAGTAACTTGCTTTGGACAGGGTTATGACGGTGCTGCCGTCATAAGTGGAAGCATAGGCTAATTATTAGCCTATGGTGGAAGTCTTAATGGTATTCAGAAGTTATTTAGAAACCGGCATCCATTTGCTCTTTATATTCATTGTTACGCACACAGGCTAAATCTTGTTATAGTTGACGTTTGCTGCAATATACAAAGCGCAAAAGATTTTTTTGATGTTTTAGAAAGCTTGTATGCATTTTTTTGTTCTCAATCTGGGAAAGCTCATGATGCTTATGTAAACATCCAAAAACGTTTATATGATGGAAAATCATATGAACTGCAAGCTTTTAGTTCCACAAGATGGGCATGTCAAGTACGAGCCGTGAAATAGAAGTTGATACAAAGTGCAAGCTGCAGGTTTGAAGACATTTCTCTTATCATTCTCGACAATATTTCATATGATAATGTTTGAGAAGATTCTTGGAATCACAGAAAACTTTAACAATTTTTTGCAGTTAGAAGACATAGATTTATCTTTAGTAAATTTATGTTTAGAATCTGTTGTAAATTCTTTGGAAGAATATAGAAGCGCTGAAAAATTTAGTGATGTTTGGACAGAAACAGTAATGTTGTCAAATACGCTTTCTATTGGAATAAAGCATTCCGGCAACACTAGAAAACGAAAAATGTCGAAAAGATTTGAAAATTACGTCGTCACAGAGAAAATTTACATTAATGGTGAAAACGAAGATAACCTTAATACAAAAGATTACTTTAAAGTAAACATATACTATCCTCTACTCGATAGAATTCTAAATGAGCTTAAAAAAAGGTTCTCCAAACAGAATTCAGAACAGTATATCAGCTCTAGTTCCAACATCAAAATGTTTTCTGGATCAAAATATTTTACAACCATTGTGTAACTACTATGAAATTGAATATCCTGATAGTGAGGTAGATGTCGCCAAACACTTTGTCGAAAAATTAAATGATAAACCTAAATCACTTCTTTTGCTTTACCAAGTGCTTCCGGAGTTAATGTTTCCGACATTACGAAAAATTTTAACAATAGCAGTCGTCCTTCCAGTAACTACAGCGACATGCGAAAGGTCGTTCAGTACTTTGAAGCGGATCAAACCATATCTACGCAGTACCATTGGACAGGAAAGATTATCAGATCTCGCGCTGTTGAACATCGAGAGAGAAGAGAGTCGTAGTGTCTGTACCGAATGCATTATAAACAAATTTACTTCGGACAGAGTTCGTCGTGTCCAGTTGATGCATTCATCTTTTATCCACAGCCATTAGGGTAAGCTTTTTTACACGCGTAGTAAACATGCATTGTTTTCACCAATCGTCGTATTTTTCTATTATTTTAGATACTAGATGGGACACACGCACAATGGGAATGGAAGTACCTACCTACTATATTTTATATTTTTTACACTGTGTTAGTTATTGTCCCATTTGTGTGTGTATTAAATTTATTATATCCACTCTTCGTATGTTTTTGATGGAGTTTCATTAAAGATAAATAAACAGTTTCTGCGTTGCTTTTATGTGATAGTTTTGAGCCCCCCCCAAATAAAAAATCCTACATCCGCCACTGCATGTAACTGTTTTGTTAAGGCATTGTAACATTGTGCATGATTGAAGTAGGTACTAGTTGAGTTTTTAAAACCGTATAGTAGCATAGAAAATTTTGAAAAACGTATATATCTTCCAAACTTCCCAATGCATCTGTCAAATTTGAAGGTTATTATCGAAGTGTCACTGAATGACAATCAAACAGTAATTTTATGAATTAAATTACGAAGTGACTTACTGTTTTCAATGCTGGCCTGATTTTAAATAGCTTTCCAATTTCTGGTTGGCATACTATAAGTACATATAATAAACAAAGCGCGGGAATCAGAACGAGACTGCAACGTAATAAAATTAGGTGCAACACGTGACACGTCGAAATCTGCAAGTTAGCAATTTCTTGGAATGTTCGACAAGATATACACACGAAGTGCGTCTGTCTTGCTCTCAGCACATAAAAGTCAATTACGCATTTCTCTCTAGAGGTGTTGTCACCACAAAACAATACCGTGTCATGCTTGCCCTTGAAACATCAAACGTCTGATTAAGCTGGATTTTCCCTTCGTTTCTACAATCGAATTGTTCTTACGGTGTTGCCAAATAGTGTACGCTGCGTTGTCATTTTATCTTGGATTGAAATGTTCCTGCAGCTTAATCTCTACTGTATTTATTCATGTTGTGTGTTGTACCTATATATCAGGATAATTGTGGCGACGCTTACTATAGTAATTTGTACAACTAGTTTTGAAAGTCATACTTTTCTTCATGAATTTGCAGTTTGATAACGAGGGCGAAGCCCGAGTTAATCAAGCAAATGGATGAAAAAAAGAACTTTCAAAACGTGTTGTACACGTAGTTTTTTGCATAGTGATCTCTTGGTCGAAATTTAGTCGAAAACGACTTCGGAATTGACAACTGTCAAATTGATATTTCAATAAAATAGTTAAAATAAGTGTACTTTTTTTCACGATGTTTGCGTTTCAATACGATTTTTCATTAAAAAAAGACGACTTTCACGATCACTATGCAAAAACAAATATTACAGACCTGTAATCATGGCAACTAGTAAATGAATTAGAAGGTCGACTAACTCTAACAAAAATTTGTTAATAATGATCAACTTATCGTGCAGATATTGTAAAACAGAGTACCTATTTGTATAGTATGTCGCCACATTAGGAAAATACTATCCCGTAGGGTGTAAAAATCAAAGAAAACTAATAAATAATAAGTTACAATTGAATTATTGGCAACGACCTGTGAAAATGACATTTTTATATTTTAATACATCAGGTGGCTTAAAACGGAAAAAATAAAGCTTAATAGATAAACAATTCGTAATATGTTGGCACCGAATATTCACTTACAGTGCAAGGTGAACTGTAAATAAATATTACAGTCCTGTAGCCATGGTAAATAGTAAATGAATTGTAAGTGCACCTTACTCTAACAAAAATGTGATAATAATGATCAACTTTTACAGTACAGGTAGGTACCTATTGCAAAATCAATTTTTTGGAGTACCTGCACGCACAGTTGATCATTATTAACAAATTTTTGTTAGAGTAAGTCGAACTTACGATTCATTCACTAATTCCCATGGTTACGGCACAGTCTAATAGACTGTGGTTACGGTCTATGTATATAATGCTATAATATTTACTTACAGTCCACCTTCAACTGTAAGCTGTAAGTGAATATTAAGTACCAACATGTTTAGAATTGATTATCTATTACGCCTTCCTTTATTCAGTTTTAAGCTCATTTTTAATTTCTTAAAATATAAAAACGTAATTTTGACAGGTTGTCAATAATTCAATTTTAACTCATTATTTACTACGTATTTTTGATTTTCACAGGTATTACAAAAAATAATGTACTACCCGCGAACTATAAGTAACTTTTCTAGTCTCAACCTCAAAAGTGTCACTGACAGTTTATGGTACGTAATATACTATTTCCGCTCTATGTTTTCGCAAAACAGTTACGATTGCCAAATATTGCCTTAGTAGATTTATAATGATCTGCTTGACATGTACCACGTTACAATCTCGATTCCCCCAGTGTCTCACATCTTAATGTGGAAGTGTTATGTTTTCTAGATAATTTTAGTTCACTATAATGTGACTTTTTTCGAATTTTTACTGGATCGGATACCTTTGAATTAAATTTTCTGAGCTACATCAATTACAAGATACTTGGAGCGACCCACGGCTCACGTCAGGAACATTGGGACGACCTGGCTGTTACTTCGTTTGTAACGGCAGATAGATTTCATCTGCCCCAGTATTGGCTTAGAAACATATCAATGCGAGGAATAGCAAAAAAAATTTTTCGCTCTTTGTCTTCGCGAAACGATTCCCAAATATTGCCTTAGTAGATCTATAATGATCTGCTTGACATGTACCACGTTACAATCTCGGTTCCCCCAGTGTCTCAGATCTTAATGTGGAAGTATTATGTTTTCTAGATAATTTTAGTTTACTAATGTGACTTTTTTCGAATTTTTACTGGATCGGATAACTTTGAATTAAATTTTCTGAGCTACATCAATTACAAGATACTTGGAGCGACCCACGGCTCACGTCAGGAACATTGGGACGACCTGGCTGTTACTTCGTTTGTAACGGCAGATAGATTTCATCTGCCTCAGTATTGGCTTAGAAACATATCAATGCGAGGAATAAGCAAAAAAAATTTTTCGCTCTTTGTCTTCGCGAAACGATTGCCAAATATTGCCTTAGTAGATCTATAATGATCTGCTTGACATGTACCACGTTACAATCTCGGTTCCCCCAGTGTCTCAGATCTTAATGTGGAAGTATTATGTTTTCTAGATAATTTTAGTTTACTAATGTGACTTTTTTCGAATTTTTACTGGATCGGATAACTTTGAATTACATTTTCTGAGCTACATCAATTACAAGATACTTGGAGCGACCCACGGCTCACGTCAGGAACATTGGGACGACCTGGCTGTTACTTCGTTTGTAACGGCAGATAGATTTCATCTGCCCCAGTATTGGCTTAGAAACATATCAATGCGAGGAATAGCAAAAAAAATTTTTCGCTCTTTGTCTTCGCGAAACGATTCCCAAATATTGCCTTAGTAGATCTATAATGATCTGCTTGACATGTACCACGTTACAATCTCGGTTCCCCCAGTGTCTCAGATCTTAATGTGGAAGTATTATGTTTTCTAGATAATTTTAGTTTACTAATGTGACTTTTTTCGAATTTTTACTGGATCGGATAACTTTGAATTACATTTTCTGAGCTACATCAATTACAAGATACTTGGAGCGACCCACGGCTCACGTCAGGAACATTGGGACGACCTGGCTGTTACTTCGTTTGTAACGGCAGATAGATTTCATCTGCCCCAGTATTGGCTTAGAAACATATCAATGCGAGGAATAGCAAAAAAAATTTTTCGCTCTTTGTCTTCGCGAAACGATTCCCAAATATTGCCTTAGTAGATCTATAATGATCTGCTTGACATGTACCACGTTACAATCTCGGTTCCCCCAGTGTCTCAGATCTTAATGTGGAAGTATTATGTTTTCTAGATAATTTTAGTTTACTAATGTGACTTTTTTCGAATTTTTACTGGATCGGATAACTTTGAATTAAATTTTCTGAGCTACATCAATTACAAGATACTTGGAGCGACCCACGGCTCACGTCAGGAACATTGGGACGACCTGGCTGTTACTTCGTTTGTAACGGCAGATAGATTTCATCTGCCCCAGTATTGGCTTAGAAACATATCAATGCGAGGAATAGCAAAAAAAATTTTTCGCTCTTTGTCTTCGCGAAACGATTCCCAAATATTGCCTTAGTAGATCTATAATGATCTGCTTGACATGTACCACGTTACAATCTCGGTTCCCCCAGTGTCTCAGATCTTAATGTGGAAGTATTATGTTTTCTAGATAATTTTAGTTTACTAATGTGACTTTTTTCGAATTTTTACTGGATCGGATAACTTTGAATTAAATTTTCTGAGCTACATCAATTACAAGATACTTGGAGCGACCCACGGCTCACGTCAGGAACATTGGGACGACCTGGCTGTTACTTCGTTTGTAACGGCAGATAGATTTCATCTGCCCCAGTATTGGCTTAGAAACATATCAATGCGAGGAATAAGCAAAAAAAATTTTTCGCTCTTTGTCTTCGCGAAACGATTGCCAAATATTGCCTTAGTAGATCTATAATGATCTGCTTGACATGTACCACGTTACAATCTCGGTTCCCCCAGTGTCTCAGATCTTAATGTGGAAGTATTATGTTTTCTAGATAATTTTAGTTTACTAATGTGACTTTTTTCGAATTTTTACTGGATCGGATAACTTTGAATTAAATTTTCTGAACTACATCAATTACAAGATACTTGGAGCGACCCACGGCTCACGTCAGGAACATTGGGACGACCTGGCTGTTACTTCGTTTGTAACGGCAGATAGATTTCATCTGCCCCAGTATTGGCTTAGAAACATATCAATGCGAGGAATAAGCAAAAAAAATTTTTCGCTCTTTGTCTTCGCGAAACGATTGCCAAATATTGCCTTAGTAGATCTATAATGATCTGCTTGACATGTACCACGTTACAATCTCGGTTCCCCCAGTGTCTCAGATCTTAATGTGGAAGTATTATGTTTTCTAGATAATTTTAGTTTACTAATGTGACTTTTTTCGAATTTTTACTGGATCGGATAACTTTGAATTAAATTTTCTGAACTACATCAATTACAAGATACTTGGAGCGACCCACGGCTCACGTCAGGAACATTGGGACGACCTGGCTGTTACTTCGTTTGTAACGGCAGATAGATTTCATCTGCCCCAGTATTGGCTTAGAAACATATCAATGCGAGGAATAAGCAAAAAAAATTTTTCGCTCTTTGTCTTCGCGAAACGATTGCCAAATATTGCCTTAGTAGATCTATAATGATCTGCTTGACATGTACCACGTTACAATCTCGGTTCCCCCAGTGTCTCAGATCTTAATGTGGAAGTATTATGTTTTCTAGATAATTTTAGTTTACTAATGTGACTTTTTTCGAATTTTTACTGGATCGGATAACTTTGAATTAAATTTTCTGAGCTACATCAATTACAAGATACTTGGAGCGACCCACGGCTCACGTCAGGAACATTGGGACGACCTGGCTGTTACTTCGTTTGTGACGGCAGATAGATTTCATCTGCCCCAGTATTGGCTTAGAAACATCAATGCGAGGAATAAGCAAAAAAAGAATTTCGCTCCTTGTTTTCGCAAAACGATTGCCAAATATTGCCTTAGTAGATCTATAATGATCCGCTTGACATGTACCACGTTACAATCTCGGTTCCCTCAGTGTCTCAGATCTTAATGTGGAATTATTATGTTTTCTAGATAATTTTAGTTTACTAATGTGACTTTTTTCGAATTTTTACTGGATCGGATAACTTTGAATTAAATTTTTTGAGCTACATCAATTACAAGATACTTGGAGCGACCCACGGCTCACGTCAGGAACATTGGGACGACCTGGCTGTTACTTCGTTTGTAACGGCAGATAGATTTCATCTGCCACAGTATTGGCTTAGAAACATATCAATGCGAGGAATAAGCAAAAAAAAATTTTCGCTCTTTGTCTTCGCGAAACGATTGCCAAATATTGCCTTAGTAGATCTATAATGATCTGCTTGACATGTACCACGTTACAATCTCGGTTCCCCCAGTGTCTCAGATCTTAATGTGGAAGTATTATGTTTTCTAGATAATTTTAGTTTACTAATGTGACTTTTTTAGAAAATTTACTGGATCGGATAACTTTGAATTAAATTTTCTGAGCTACATCAATTACAAGATACTTGGAGCGACCCACGGCTCACGTCAGGAACATTGGGACGACCTGGCTGTTACTTCGTTTGTAACGGCAGATAGATTTCATCTGCCCCAGTATTGGCTTAGAAACATATCAATGCGAGGAATAGCAAAAAAAATTTTTCGCTCTTTGTCTTCGCAAAACGATTCCCAAATATTGCCTTAGTAGATCTATAATGATCTGCTTGACATGTACCACGTTACAATCTCGGTTCCCCCAGTGTCTCAGATCTTAATGTGGAAGTATTATGTTTTCTAGATAATTTTAGTTTACTAATGTGACTTTTTTCGAATTTTTACTGGATCGGATAACTTTGAATTAAATTTTCTGAGCTACATCAATTACAAGATACTTGGAGCGACCCACGGCTCACGTCAGGAACATTGGGACGACCTGGCTGTTACTTCGTTTGTAACGGCAGATAGATTTCATCTGCCCCAGTATTGGCTTAGAAACATATCAATGCGAGGAATAGCAAAAAAAATTTTTCGCTCTTTGTCTTCGCGAAACGATTCCCAAATATTGCCTTAGTAGATCTATAATGATCTGCTTGACATGTACCACGTTACAATCTCGGTTCCCCCAGTGTCTCAGATCTTAATGTGGAAGTATTATGTTTTCTAGATAATTTTAGTTTACTAATGTGACTTTTTTCGAATTTTTACTGGATCGGATAACTTTGAATTAAATTTTCTGAGCTACATCAATTACAAGATACTTGGAGCGACCCACGGCTCACGTCAGGAACATTGGGACGACCTGGCTGTTACTTCGTTTGTAACGGCAGATAGATTTCATCTGCCCCAGTATTGGCTTAGAAACATATCAATGCGAGGAATAGCAAAAAAAATTTTTCGCTCTTTGTCTTCGCGAAACGATTCCCAAATATTGCCTTAGTAGATCTATAATGATCTGCTTGACATGTACCACGTTACAATCTCGGTTCCCCCAGTGTCTCAGATCTTAATGTGGAAGTATTATGTTTTCTAGATAATTTTAGTTTACTAATGTGACTTTTTTCGAATTTTTACTGGATCGGATAACTTTGAATTAAATTTTCTGAGCTACATCAATTACAAGATACTTGGAGCGACCCACGGCTCACGTCAGGAACATTGGGACGACCTGGCTGTTACTTCGTTTGTAACGGCAGATAGATTTCATCTGCCCCAGTATTGGCTTAGAAACATATCAATGCGAGGAATAAGCAAAAAAAATTTTTCGCTCTTTGTCTTCGCGAAACGATTGCCAAATATTCCCTTAGTAGATCTATAATGATCTGCTTGACATGTACCACGTTACAATCTCGGTTCCCCCAGTGTCTCAGATCTTAATGTGGAAGTATTATGTTTTCTAGATAATTTTAGTTTACTAATGTGACTTTTTTCGAATTTTTACTGGATCGGATAACTTTGAATTAAATTTTCTGAACTACATCAATTACAAGATACTTGGAGCGACCCACGGCTCACGTCAGGAACATTGGGACGACCTGGCTGTTACTTCGTTTGTAACGGCAGATAGATTTCATCTGCCCCAGTATTGGCTTAGAAACATATCAATGCGAGGAATAAGCAAAAAAAATTTTTCGCTCTTTGTCTTCGCGAAACGATTGCCAAATATTGCCTTAGTAGATCTATAATGATCTGCTTGACATGTACCACGTTACAATCTCGGTTCCCCCAGTGTCTCAGATCTTAATGTGGAAGTATTATGTTTTCTAGATAATTTTAGTTTACTAATGTGACTTTTTTCGAATTTTTACTGGATCGGATAACTTTGAATTAAATTTTCTGAACTACATCAATTACAAGATACTTGGAGCGACCCACGGCTCACGTCAGGAACATTGGGACGACCTGGCTGTTACTTCGTTTGTAACGGCAGATAGATTTCATCTGCCCCAGTATTGGCTTAGAAACATATCAATGCGAGGAATAAGCAAAAAAAATTTTTCGCTCTTTGTCTTCGCGAAACGATTGCCAAATATTGCCTTAGTAGATCTATAATGATCTGCTTGACATGTACCACGTTACAATCTCGGTTCCCCCAGTGTCTCAGATCTTAATGTGGAAGTATTATGTTTTCTAGATAATTTTAGTTTACTAATGTGACTTTTTTCGAATTTTTACTGGATCGGATTACTTTGAATTAAATTTTCTGAGCTACATCAATTACAAGATACTTGGAGCGACCCACGGCTCACGTCAGGAACATTGGGACGACCTGGCTGTTACTTCGTTTGTAACGGCAGATAGATTTCATCTGCCCCAGTATTGGCTTAGAAACATAGCAATGCGAGGAATATGCAAAAAAAATTTTTCGCTCTTTGTCTTCGCGAAACGATTGCCAAATATTGCCTTAGTAGATCTATAATGATCTGCTTGACATGTACCACGTTACAATCTCGGTTCCCCCAGTGTCTCAGATCTTAATGTGGAAGTATTATGTTTTCTAGATAATTTTAGTTTACTAATGTGACTTTTTTCGAATTTTTACTGGATCGGATAACTTTGAATTAAATTTTCTGAACTACATCAATTACAAGATACTTGGAGCGACCCACGGCTCACGTCAGGAACATTGGGACGACCTGGCTGTTACTTCGTTTGTAACGGCAGATAGATTTCATCTGCCCCAGTATTGGCTTAGAAACATATCAATGCGAGGAATAAGCAAAAAAAATTTTTCGCTCTTTGTCTTCGCGAAACGATTGCCAAATATTGCCTTAGTAGATCTATAATGATCTGCTTGACATGTACCACGTTACAATCTCGGTTCCCCCAGTGTCTCAGATCTTAATGTGGAAGTATTATGTTTTCTAGATAATTTTAGTTTACTAATGTGACTTTTTTCGAATTTTTACTGGATCGGATAACTTTGAATTAAATTTTCTGAGCTACATCAATTACAAGATACTTGGAGCGACCCACGGCTCACGTCAGGAACATTGGGACGACCTGGCTGTTACTTCGTTTGTGACGGCAGATAGATTTCATCTGCCCCAGTATTGGCTTAGAAACATCAATGCGAGGAATAAGCAAAAAAAGAATTTCGCTCCTTGTTTTCGCAAAACGATTGCCAAATATTGCCTTAGTAGATCTATAATGATCCGCTTGACATGTACCACGTTACAATCTCGGTTCCCTCAGTGTCTCAGATCTTAATGTGGAATTATTATGTTTTCTAGATAATTTTAGTTTACTAATGTGACTTTTTTCGAATTTTTACTGGATCGGATAACTTTGAATTAAATTTTTTGAGCTACATCAATTACAAGATACTTGGAGCGACCCACGGCTCACGTCAGGAACATTGGGACGACCTGGCTGTTACTTCGTTTGTAACGGCAGATAGATTTCATCTGCCACAGTATTGGCTTAGAAACATATCAATGCGAGGAATAAGCAAAAAAAAATTTTCGCTCTTTGTCTTCGCGAAACGATTGCCAAATATTGCCTTAGTAGATCTATAATGATCTGCTTGACATGTACCACGTTACAATCTCGGTTCCCCCAGTGTCTCAGATCTTAATGTGGAAGTATTATGTTTTCTAGATAATTTTAGTTTACTAATGTGACTTTTTTAGAAAATTTACTGGATCGGATAACTTTGAATTAAATTTTCTGAGCTACATCAATTACAAGATACTTGGAGCGACCCACGGCTCACGTCAGGAACATTGGGACGACCTGGCTGTTACTTCGTTTGTAACGGCAGATAGATTTCATCTGCCCCAGTATTGGCTTAGAAACATATCAATGCGAGGAATAGCAAAAAAAATTTTTCGCTCTTTGTCTTCGCAAAACGATTCCCAAATATTGCCTTAGTAGATCTATAATGATCTGCTTGACATGTACCACGTTACAATCTCGGTTCCCCCAGTGTCTCAGATCTTAATGTGGAAGTATTATGTTTTCTAGATAATTTTAGTTTACTAATGTGACTTTTTCGAATTTTTACTGGATCGGATAACTTTGAATTAAATTTTCTGAGCTACATCAATTACAAGATACTTGGAGCGACCCACGGCTCACGTCAGGAACATTGGGACGACCTGGCTGTTACTTCGTTTGTAACGGCAGATAGATTTCATCTGCCCCAGTATTGGCTTAGAAACATATCAATGCGAGGAATAGCAAAAAAAATTTTTCGCTCTTTGTCTTCGCGAAACGATTCCCAAATATTGCCTTAGTAGATCTATAATGATCTGCTTGACATGTACCACGTTACAATCTCGGTTCCCCCAGTGTCTCAGATCTTAATGTGGAAGTATTATGTTTTCTAGATAATTTTAGTTTACTAATGTGACTTTTTTCGAATTTTTACTGGATCGGATAACTTTGAATTAAATTTTCTGAGCTACATCAATTACAAGATACTTGGAGCGACCCACGGCTCACGTCAGGAACATTGGGACGACCTGGCTGTTACTTCGTTTGTAACGGCAGATAGATTTCATCTGCCCCAGTATTGGCTTAGAAACATATCAATGCGAGGAATAGCAAAAAAAATTTTCGCTCTTTGTCTTCGCGAAACGATTCCCAAATATTGCCTTAGTAGATCTATAATGATCTGCTTGACATGTACCACGTTACAATCTCGGTTCCCCCAGTGTCTCAGATCTTAATGTGGAAGTATTATGTTTTCTAGATAATTTTAGTTTACTAATGTGACTTTTTTCGAATTTTTACTGGATCGGATAACTTTGAATTAAATTTTCTGAGCTACATCAATTACAAGATACTTGGAGCGACCCACGGCTCACGTCAGGAACATTGGGACGACCTGGCTGTTACTTCGTTTGTAACGGCAGATAGATTTCATCTGCCCCAGTATTGGCTTAGAAACATATCAATGCGAGGAATAAGCAAAAAAAATTTTTCGCTCTTTGTCTTCGCGAAACGATTGCCAAATATTGCCTTAGTAGATCTATAATGATCTGCTTGACATGTACCACGTTACAATCTCGGTTCCCCCAGTGTCTCAGATCTTAATGTGGAAGTATTATGTTTTCTAGATAATTTTAGTTTACTAATGTGACTTTTTTCGAATTTTTACTGGATCGGATAACTTTGAATTAAATTTTCTGAACTACATCAATTACAAGATACTTGGAGCGACCCACGGCTCACGTCAGGAACATTGGGACGACCTGGCTGTTACTTCGTTTGTAACGGCAGATAGATTTCATCTGCCCCAGTATTGGCTTAGAAACATATCAATGCGAGGAATAAGCAAAAAAAATTTTTCGCTCTTTGTCTTCGCGAAACGATTGCCAAATATTGCCTTAGTAGATCTATAATGATCTGCTTGACATGTACCACGTTACAATCTCGGTTCCCCCAGTGTCTCAGATCTTAATGTGGAAGTATTATGTTTTCTAGATAATTTTAGTTTACTAATGTGACTTTTTTCGAATTTTTACTGGATCGGATAACTTTGAATTAAATTTTCTGAACTACATCAATTACAAGATACTTGGAGCGACCCACGGCTCACGTCAGGAACATTGGGACGACCTGGCTGTTACTTCGTTTGTAACGGCAGATAGATTTCATCTGCCCCAGTATTGGCTTAGAAACATATCAATGCGAGGAATAAGCAAAAAAAAATTTTTCGCTCTTTGTCTTCGCGAAACGATTGCCAAATATTGCCTTAGTAGATCTATAATGATCTGCTTGACATGTACCACGTTACAATCTCGGTTCCCCCAGTGTCTCAGATCTTAATGTGGAAGTATTATGTTTTCTAGATAATTTTAGTTTACTAATGTGACTTTTTTCGAATTTTTACTGGATCGGATAACTTTGAATTAAATTTTCTGAGCTACATCAATTACAAGATACTTGGAGCGACCCACGGCTCACGTCAGGAACATTGGGACGACCTGGCTGTTACTTCGTTTGTGACGGCAGATAGATTTCATCTGCCCCAGTATTGGCTTAGAAACATCAATGCGAGGAATAAGCAAAAAAAGAATTTCGCTCCTTGTTTTCGCAAAACGATTGCCAAATATTGCCTTAGTAGATCTATAATGATCCGCTTGACATGTACCACGTTACAATCTCGGTTCCCTCAGTGTCTCAGATCTTAATGTGGAATTATTATGTTTTCTAGATAATTTTAGTTTACTAATGTGACTTTTTTCGAATTTTTACTGGATCGGATAACTTTGAATTAAATTTTTTGAGCTACATCAATTACAAGATACTTGGAGCGACCCACGGCTCACGTCAGGAACATTGGGACGACCTGGCTGTTACTTCGTTTGTAACGGCAGATAGATTTCATCTGCCCCAGTATTGGCTTAGAAACATATCAATGCGAGGAATAAGCAAAAAAATTTTTTCGCTCCTTGTCTTCGCGAAACGATTGCCAAATATTGCCTTAGTAGATCTATAATGATCTGCTTGACATGTACCACGTTACAATCTCGGTTCCCCCAGTGTCTCAGATCTTAATGTGGAAGTATTATGTTTCCTAGATAATTTTAGTTTACTAATGTGACTTTTTTCGAATTTTTACTGGATCGGATAACTTTGAATTAAATTTTCTGAGCTACATCAATTACAAGATACTTGGAGCGACCCACGGCTCACGTCAGGAACATTGGGACGACCTGGCTGTTACTTCGTTTGTAACGGCAGATAGATTTCATCTGCCCCAGTATTGGCTTAGAAACATATCAATGCGAGGAATAAGCAAAAAAAATTTTTCGCTCCTTGTCTTCGCGAAACGATTGCCAAATATTGCCTTAGTAGATCTATAATGATCTGCTTGACATGTACCACGTTACAATCTCGGTTCCCCCAGTGTCTCAGATCTTAATGTGGAAGTATTATGTTTTCTAGATAATTTTAGTTTACTAATGTGACTTTTTTCGAATTTTTACTGGATCGGATAACTTTGAATTAAATTTTCTGAGCTACATCAATTACAAGATACTTGGAGCGACCCACGGCTCACGTCAGGAACATTGGGACGACCTGGCTGTTACTTCGTTTGTAACGGCAGATAGATTTCATCTGCCCCAGTATTGGCTTAGAAACATATCAATGCGAGGAATAAACAAAAAAAAATTTTCGCTCTTTGTCTTCGCGAAACGATTGCCAAATATTGCCTTAGTAGATCTATAATGATCTGCTTGACATGTACCACGTTACAATCTCGGTTCCCCCAGTGTCTCAGATCTTAATGTGGAAGTATTATGTTTTCTAGATAATTTTAGTTTACTAATGTGACTTTTTTCGAATTTTTACTGGATCGGATAACTTTGAATTAAATTTTCTGAGCTACATCAATTACAAGATACTTGGAGCGACCCACGGCTCACGTCAGGAACATTGGGACGACCTGGCTGTTACTTCGTTTGTAACGGCAGATAGATTTCATCTGCCCCAGTATTGGCTTAGAAACATATCAATGCGAGGAATAGCAAAAAAAATTTTTCGCTCTTTGTCTTCGCGAAACGATTCCCAAATATTGCCTTAGTAGATCTATAATGATCTGCTTGACATGTACCACGTTACAATCTCGGTTCCCCCAGTGTCTCAGATCTTAATGTGGAAGTATTATGTTTTCTAGATAATTTTAGTTTACTAATGTGACTTTTTTCGAATTTTTACTGGATCGGATAACTTTGAATTAAATTTTCTGAGCTACATCAATTACAAGATACTTGGAGCGACCCACGGCTCACGTCAGGAACATTGGGACGACCTGGCTGTTACTTCGTTTGTAACGGCAGATAGATTTCATCTGCCCCAGTATTGGCTTAGAAACATATCAATGCGAGGAATAAGCAAAAAAAATTTTTCGCTCTTTGTCTTCGCGAAACGATTGCCAAATATTGCCTTAGTAGATCTATAATGATCTGCTTGACATGTACCACGTTACAATCTCGGTTCCCCCAGTGTCTCAGATCTTAATGTGGAAGTATTATGTTTTCTAGATAATTTTAGTTTACTAATGTGACTTTTTTCGAATTTTTACTGGATCGGATTACTTTGAATTAAATTTTCTGAGCTACATCAATTACAAGATACTTGGAGCGACCCACGGCTCACGTCAGGAACATTGGGACGACCTGGCTGTTACTTCGTTTGTAACGGCAGATAGATTTCATCTGCCCCAGTATTGGCTTAGAAACATAGCAATGCGAGGAATATGCAAAAAAAATTTTTCGCTCCTTGTCTTCGCGAAACGATTGCCAAATATTGCCTTAGTAGATCTATAATGATCTGCTTGACATGTACCACGTTACAATCTCGGTTCCCCCAGTGTCTCAGATCTTAATGTGGAAGTATTATGTTTTCTAGATAATTTTAGTTTACTAATGTGACTTTTTCGAATTTTTACTGGATCGGATAACTTTGAATTAAATTTTCTGAGCTACATCAATTACAAGATACTTGGAGCGACCCACGGCTCACGTCAGGAACATTGGGACGACCTGGCTGTTACTTCGTTTGTAACGGCAGATAGATTTCATCTGCCCCAGTATTGGCTTAGAAACATAGCAATGCGAGGAATATGCAAAAAAAATTTTCGCTCTTTGTCTTCGCGAAACGATTCCCAAATATTGCCTTAGTAGATCTATAATGATCTGCTTGACATGTACCACGTTACAATCTCGGTTCCCCCAGTGTCTCAGATCTTAATGTGGAAGTATTATGTTTTCTAGATAATTTTAGTTTACTAATGTGACTTTTTTCGAATTTTTACTGGATCGGATAACTTTGAATTAAATTTCTGAGCTACATCAATTACAAGATACTTGGAGCGACCCACGGCTCACGTCAGGAACATTGGGACGACCTGGCTGTTACTTCGTTTGTAACGGCAGATAGATTTCATCTGCCCCAGTATTGGCTTAGAAACATATCAATGCGAGGAATAAGCAAAAAAAATTTTTCGCTCCTTGTCTTCGCGAAACGATTGCCAAATATTGCCTTAGTAGATCTATAATGATCTGCTTGACATGTACCACGTTACAATCTCGGTTCCCCCAGTGTCTCAGATCTTAATGTGGAAGTATTATGTTTTCTAGATAATTTTAGTTACTAATGTGACTTTTTCGAATTTTTACTGGATCGGATTACTTTGAATTAAATTTTCTGAGCTACATCAATTACAAGATACTTGGAGCGACCCACGGCTCACGTCAGGAACATTGGGACGACCTGGCTGTTACTTCGTTTGTAACGGCAGATAGATTTCATCTGCCCCAGTATTGGCTTAGAAACATAGCAATGCGAGGAATATGCAAAAAAAATGTTTCGCTCCTTGTCTTCGCGAAACGATTGCCAAATATTGCCTTAGTAGATCTATAATGATCTGCTTGACATGTACCACGTTACAATCTCGGTTCCCCCAGTGTCTCAGATCTTAATGTGGAAGTATTATGTTTTCTAGATAATTTTAGTTTACTAATGTGACTTTTTCGAATTTTTACTGGATCGGATAACTTTGAATTAAATTTTCTGAGCTACATCAATTACAAGATACTTGGAGCGACCCACGGCTCACGTCAGGAACATTGGGACGACCTGGCTGTTACTTCGTTTGTAACGGCAGATAGATTTCATCTGCCCCAGTATTGGCTTAGAAACATATCAATGCGAGGAATAAGCAAAAAAAATTTTTCGCTCTTTGTCTTCGCGAAACTATTGCCAAATATTGCCTTAGTAGATCTATAATGATCTGCTTGACATGTACCACGTTACAATCTCGGTTCCCCCAGTGTCTCAGATCTTAATGTGGAAGTATTATGTTTTCTAGATAATTTTAGTTTACTAATGTGACTTTTTTCGAATTTTTACTGGATCGGATTACTTTGAATTAAATTTTCTGAGCTACATCAATTACAAGATACTTGGAGCGACCCACGGCTCACGTCAGGAACATTGGGACGACCTGGCTGTTACTTCGTTTGTAACGGCAGATAGATTTCATCTGCCCCAGTATTGGCTTAGAAACATAGCAATGCGAGGAATATGCAAAAAAAATTTTTCGCTCTTTGTCTTCGCGAAACGATTGCCAAATATTGCCTTAGTAGATCTATAATGATCTGCTTGACATGTACCACGTTACAATCTCGGTTCCCCCAGTGTCTCAGATCTTAATGTGGAAGTATTATGTTTTCTAGATAATTTTAGTTTACTAATGTGACTTTTTTCGAATTTTTACTGGATCGGATAACTTTGAATTAAATTTTCTGAGCTACATCAATTACAAGATACTTGGAGCGACCCACGGCTCACGTCAGGAACATTGGGACGACCTGGCTGTTACTTCGTTTGTAACGGCAGATAGATTTCATCTGCCCAGTATTGGCTTAGAAACACATCAATGCGAGGAATAAGCAAAAAAAATTTTTCGCTCCTTGTCTTCGCGAAACGATTGCCAAATATTGCCTTAGTAGATCTATAATGATCTGCTTGACATGTACCACGTTACAATCTCGGTTCCCCCAGTGTCTCAGATCTTAATGTGGAAGTATTATGTTTTCTAGATAATTTTAGTTTACTAATGTGACTTTTTTCGAATTTTTACTGGATCGGATAACTTTGAATTAAATTTTCTGAGCTACATCAATTACAAGATACTTGGAGCGACCCACGGCTCACGTCAGGAACATTGGGACGACCTGGCTGTTACTTCGTTTGTAACGGCAGATAGATTTCATCTGCCCCAGTATTGGCTTAGAAACATATCAATGCGAGGAATAAACAAAAAAAATTTTTCGCTCTTTGTCTTCGCGAAACGATTGCCAAATATTGCCTTAGTAGATCTATAATGATCTGCTTGACATGTACCACGTTACAATCTCGGTTCCCCCATTGTCTCAGATCTTAATGTGGAAGTATTATGTTTTCTAGATAATTTTAGTTTACTAATGTGACTTTTTTCGAATTTTTACTGGATCGGATTACTTTGAATTAAATTTTCTGAGCTACATCAATTACAAGATACTTGGAGCGACCCACGGCTCACGTCAGGAACATTGGGACGACCTGGCTGTTACTTCGTTTGTAACGGCAGATAGATTTCATCTGCCCCAGTATTGGCTTAGAAACATAGCAATGCGAGGAATATGCAAAAAAAATGTTTCGCTCCTTGTCTTCGCGAAACGATTGCCAAATATTGCCTTAGTAGATCTATAATGATCTGCTTGACATGTACCACGTTACAATCTCGGTTCCCCCAGTGTCTCAGATCTTAATGTGGAAGTATTATGTTTTCTAGATAATTTTAGTTTACTAATGTGACTTTTTTCGAATTTTTACTGGATCGGATAACTTTGAATTAAATTTTCTGAGCTACATCAATTACAAGATACTTGGAGCGACCCACGGCTCACGTCAGGAACATTGGGACGACCTGGCTGTTACTTCGTTTGTAACGGCAGATAGATTTCATCTGCCCCAGTATTGGCTTAGAAACATATCAATGCGAGGAATAAGCAAAAAAAATTTTTCGCTCTTTGTCTTCGCGAAACTATTGCCAAATATTGCCTTAGTAGATCTATAATGATCTGCTTGACATGTACCACGTTACAATCTCGGTTCCCCCAGTGTCTCAGATCTTAATGTGGAAGTATTATGTTTTCTAGATAATTTTAGTTTACTAATGTGACTTTTTTCGAATTTTTACTGGATCGGATTACTTTGAATTAAATTTTCTGAGCTACATCAATTACAAGATACTTGGAGCGACCCACGGCTCACGTCAGGAACATTGGGACGACCTGGCTGTTACTTCGTTTGTAACGGCAGATAGATTTCATCTGCCCCAGTATTGGCTTAGAAACATAGCAATGCGAGGAATATGCAAAAAAAATTTTTCGCTCTTTGTCTTCGCGAAACGATTGCCAAATATTGCCTTAGTAGATCTATAATGATCTGCTTGACATGTACCACGTTACAATCTCGGTTCCCCCAGTGTCTCAGATCTTAATGTGGAAGTATTATGTTTTCTAGATAATTTTAGTTTACTAATGTGACTTTTTTCGAATTTTTACTGGATCGGATAACTTTGAATTAAATTTTCTGAGCTACATCAATTACAAGATACTTGGAGCGACCCACGGCTCACGTCAGGAACATTGGGACGACCTGGCTGTTACTTCGTTTGTAACGGCAGATAGATTTCATCTGCCCCAGTATTGGCTTAGAAACATATCAATGCGAGGAATAAGCAAAAAAAATTTTTCGCTCCTTGTCTTCGCGAAACGATTGCCAAATATTGCCTTAGTAGATCTATAATGATCTGCTTGACATGTACCACGTTACAATCTCGGTTCCCCCAGTGTCTCAGATCTTAATGTGGAAGTATTATGTTTTCTAGATAATTTTAGTTTACTAATGTGACTTTTTTCGAATTTTTACTGGATCGGATAACTTTGAATTAAATTTTCTGAGCTACATCAATTACAAGATACTTGGAGCGACCCACGGCTCACGTCAGGAACATTGGGACGACCTGGCTGTTACTTCGTTTGTAACGGCAGATAGATTTCATCTGCCCCAGTATTGGCTTAGAAACATATCAATGCGAGGAATAAACAAAAAAAATTTTTCGCTCTTTGTCTTCGCGAAACGATTGCCAAATATTGCCTTAGTAGATCTATAATGATCTGCTTGACATGTACCACGTTACAATCTCGGTTCCCCCATTGTCTCAGATCTTAATGTGGAAGTATTATGTTTTCTAGATAATTTTAGTTTACTAATGTGACTTTTTTCGAATTTTTACTGGATCGGATAACTTTGAATTAAATTTTCTGAGCTACATCAATTACAAGATACTTGGAGCGACCCACGGCTCACGTCAGGAACATTGGGACGACCTGGCTGTTACTTCGTTTGTAACGGCAGATAGATTTCATCTGCCCCAGTATTGGCTTAGAAACATATCAATGCGAGGAATAGCAAAAAAAATTTTTCGCTCTTTGTCTTCGCGAAACGATTCCCAAATATTGCCTTAGTAGATCTATAATGATCTGCTTGACATGTACCACGTTACAATCTCGGTTCCCCCAGTGTCTCAGATCTTAATGTGGAAGTATTATGTTTTCTAGATAATTTTAGTTTACTAATGTGACTTTTTTCGAATTTTTACTGGATCGGATAACTTTGAATTAAATTTTCTGAGCTACATCAATTACAAGATACTTGGAGCGACCCACGGCTCACGTCAGGAACATTGGGACGACCTGGCTGTTACTTCGTTTGTAACGGCAGATAGATTTCATCTGCCCCAGTATTGGCTTAGAAACATATCAATGCGAGGAATAGCAAAAAAAATTTTTCGCTCTTTGTCTTCGCGAAACGATTCCCAAATATTGCCTTAGTAGATCTATAATGATCTGCTTGACATGTACCACGTTACAATCTCGGTTCCCCCAGTGTCTCAGATCTTAATGTGGAAGTATTATGTTTTCTAGATAATTTTAGTTTACTAATGTGACTTTTTTCGAATTTTTACTGGATCGGATAACTTTGAATTAAATTTTCTGAGCTACATCAATTACAAGATACTTGGAGCGACCCACGGCTCACGTCAGGAACATTGGGACGACCTGGCTGTTACTTCGTTTGTAACGGCAGATAGATTTCATCTGCCCCAGTATTGGCTTAGAAACATATCAATGCGAGGAATAGCAAAAAAAATTTTTCGCTCTTTGTCTTCGCGAAACGATTCCCAAATATTGCCTTAGTAGATCTATAATGATCTGCTTGACATGTATCACGTTACAATCTCGGTTCCCCCAGTGTCTCAGATCTTAATGTGGAAGTATTATGTTTTCTAGATAATTTTAGTTTACTAATGTGACTTTTTTCGAATTTTTACTGGATCGGATAACTTTGAATTAAATTTTCTGAGCTACATCAATTACAAGATACTTGGAGCGACCCACGGCTCACGTCAGGAACATTGGGACGACCTGGCTGTTACTTCGTTTGTAACGGCAGATAGATTTCATCTGCCCCAGTATTGGCTTAGAAACATATCAATGCGAGGAATAAACAAAAAAAATTTTTCGCTCTTTGTCTTCGCGAAACGATTGCCAAATATTGCCTTAGTAGATCTATAATGATCTGCTTGACATGTACCACGTTACAATCTCGGTTCCCCCAGTGTCTCAGATCTTAATGTGGAAGTATTATATTTTCTAGATAATTTTAGTTTACTAATGTGACTTTTTTCGAATTTTTACTGGATCGGATAACTTTGAATTAAATTTTCTGAGCTACATCAATTACAAGATACTTGGAGCGACCCACGGCTCACGTCAGGAACATTGGGACGACCTGGCTGTTACTTCGTTTGTAACGGCAGATAGATTTCATCTGCCCCAGTATTGGCTTAGAAACATATCAATGCGAGGAATAAACAAAAAAAATTTTTCGCTCTTTGTCTTCGCGAAACGATTGCCAAATATTGCCTTAGTAGATCTATAATGATCTGCTTGACATGTACCACGTTACAATCTCGGTTCCCCCAGTGTCTCAGATCTTAATGTGGAAGTATTATGTTTTCTAGATAATTTTAGTTTACTAATGTGACTTTTTTCGAATTTTTACTGGATCGGATAACTTTGAATTAAATTTTCTGAGCTACATCAATTACAAGATACTTGGAGCGACCCACGGCTCACGTCAGGAACATTGGGACGACCTGGCTGTTACTTCGTTTGTAACGGCAGATAGATTTCATCTGCCCCAGTATTGGCTTAGAAACATATCAATGCGAGGAATAAACAAAAAAAATTTTTCGCTCTTTGTCTTCGCGAAACGATTCCCAAATATTGCCTTAGTAGATCTATAATGATCTGCTTGACATGTACCACGTTACAATCTCGGTTCCCCCAGTGTCTCAGATCTTAATGTGGAAGTATTATGTTTTCTAGATAATTTTAGTTTACTAATGTGACTTTTTTCGAATTTTTACTGGATCGGATAACTTTGAATTAAATTTTCTGAGCTACATCAATTACAAGATACTTGGAGCGACCCACGGCTCACGTCAGGAACATTGGGACGACCTGGCTGTTACTTCGTTTGTAACGGCAGATAGATTTCATCTGCCCCAGTATTGGCTTAGAAACATATCAATGCGAGGAATAGCAAAAAAAATTTTTCGCTCTTTGTCTTCGCGAAACGATTCCCAAATATTGCCTTAGTAGATCTATAATGATCTGCTTGACATGTACCACGTTACAATCTCGGTTTCCCCAGTGTCTCAGATCTTAATGTGGAAGTATTATGTTTTCTAGATAATTTTAGTTTACTAATGTGACTTTTTTCGAATTTTTACTGGATCGGATAACTTTGAATTAAATTTTCTGAGCTACATCAATTACAAGATACTTGGAGCGACCCACGGCTCACGTCAGGAACATTGGGACGACCTGGCTGTTACTTCGTTTGTAACGGCAGATAGATTTCATCTGCCCCAGTATTGGCTTAGAAACATATCAATGCGAGGAATAGCAAAAAAAATTTTTCGCTCTTTGTCTTCGCGAAACGATTCCCAAATATTGCCTTAGTAGATCTATAATGATCTGCTTGACATGTACCACGTTACAATCTCGGTTCCCCCAGTGTCTCAGATCTTAATGTGGAAGTATTATGTTTTCTAGATAATTTTAGTTTACTAATGTGACTTTTTTCGAATTTTTACTGGATCGGATAACTTTGAATTAAATTTTCTGAGCTACATCAATTACAAGATACTTGGAGCGACCCACGGCTCACGTCAGGAACATTGGGACGACCTGGCTGTTACTTCGTTTGTAACGGCAGATAGATTTCATCTGCCCCAGTATTGGCTTAGAAACATATCAATGCGAGGAATAGCAAAAAAAATTTTTCGCTTTTTGTCTTCGCGAAACGATTCCCAAATATTGCCTTAGTAGATCTATAATGATCTGCTTGACATGTACCACGTTACAATCTCGGTTCCCCCAGTGTCTCAGATCTTAATGTGGAAGTATTATGTTTTCTAGATAATTTTAGTTTACTAATGTGACTTTTTTCGAATTTTTACTGGATCGGATAACTTTGAATTAAATTTTCTGAGCTACATCAATTACAAGATACTTGGAGCGACCCACGGCTCACGTCAGGAACATTGGGACGACCTGGCTGTTACTTCGTTTGTAACGGCAGATAGATTTCATCTGCCCCAGTATTGGCTTAGAAACATATCAATGCGAGGAATAAACAAAAAAAATTTTTCGCTCTTTGTCTTCGCGAAACGATTGCCAAATATTGCCTTAGTAGATCTATAATGATCTGCTTGACATGTACCACGTTACAATCTCGGTTCCCCCAGTGTCTCAGATCTTAATGTGGAAGTATTATGTTTTCTAGATAATTTTAGTTTACTAATGTGACTTTTTTCGAATTTTTACTGGATCGGATAACTTTGAATTAAATTTTCTGAGCTACATCAATTACAAGATACTTGGAGCGACCCACGGCTCACGTCAGGAACATTGGGACGACCTGGCTGTTACTTCGTTTGTAACGGCAGATAGATTTCATCTGCCCCAGTATTGGCTTAGAAACATATCAATGCGAGGAATAGCAAAAAAAATTTTTCGCTCTTTGTCTTCGCGAAACGATTCCCAAATATTGCCTTAGTAGATTTATAATGATCTGCTTGACATGTACCACGTTACAATCTCGGTTCCCCCAGTGTCTCAGATCTTAATGTGGAAGTATTATGTTTTCTAGATAATTTTAGTTTACTAATGTGACTTTTTTCGAATTTTTACTGGATCGGATAACTTTGAATTAAATTTTCTGAGCTACATCAATTACAAGATACTTGGAGCGACCCACGGCTCACGTCAGGAACATTGGGACGACCTGGCTGTTACTTCGTTTGTAACGGCAGATAGATTTCATCTGCCCCAGTATTGGCTTAGAAACATATCAATGCGAGGAATAGCAAAAAAAATTTTTCGCTCTTTGTCTTCGCGAAACGATTCCCAAATATTGCCTTAGTAGATCTATAATGATCTGCTTGACATGTACCACGTTACAATCTCGGTTCCCCCAGTGTCTCAGATCTTAATGTGGAAGTATTATGTTTTCTAGATAATTTTAGTTTACTAATGTGACTTTTTTCGAATTTTTACTGGATCGGATAACTTTGAATTAAATTTTCTGAGCTACATCAATTACAAGATACTTGGAGCGACCCACGGCTCACGTCAGGAACATTGGGACGACCTGGCTGTTACTTCGTTTGTAACGGCAGGTAGATTTCATCTGCCCCAGTATTGGCTTAGAAACATATCAATGCGAGGAATAAGCAAAAAAAATTTTTCGCTCTTTGTCTTCGCGAAACGATTGCCAAATATTGCCTTAGTAGATCTATAATGATCTGCTTGACATGTACCACGTTACAATCTCGGTTCCCCCAGTGTCTCAGATCTTAATGTCTAAGTATTATGTTTTCTAGATAATTTTAGTTTACTAATGTGACTTTTTTCGAATTTTTACTGGATCGGATAACTTTGAATTAAATTTTCTGAACTACATCAATTACAAGATACTTGGAGCGACCCACGGCTCACGTCAGGAACATTGGGACGACCTGGCTGTTACTTCGTTTGTAACGGCAGATAGATTTCATCTGCCCCAGTATTGGCTTAGAAACATATCAATGCGAGGAATAAGCAAAAAAATTTTTTCGCTCCTTGTCTTCGCGAAACGATTGCCAAATATTGCCTTAGTAGATCTATAATGATCTGCTTGACATGTACCACGTTACAATCTCGGTTCCCCCAGTGTCTCAGATCTTAATGTGGAAGTATTATGTTTCCTAGATAATTTTAGTTTACTAATGTGACTTTTTTCGAATTTTTACTGGATCGGATAACTTTGAATTAAATTTTCTGAGCTACATCAATTACAAGATACTTGGAGCGACCCACGGCTCACGTCAGGAACATTGGGACGACCTGGCTGTTACTTCGATTGTGACGGCAGATAGATTTCATCTGCCCCAGTATTGGCTTAGAAACATCAATGCGAGGAATAAGCAAAAAAAGAATTTCGCTCCTTGTTTTCGCAAAACGATTGCCAAATATTGCCTTAGTAGATCTATAATGATCCGCTTGACATGTACCACGTTACAATCTCGGTTCCCCCAGTGTCTCAGATCTTAATGTGGAAGTATTATGTTTTCTAGATAATTTTAGTTTACTAATGTGACTTTTTTCGAATTTTTACTGGATCGGATAACTTTGAATTAAATTTTTTGAGCTACATCAATTACAAGATACTTGGAGCGACCCACGGCTCACGTCAGGAACATTGGGACGACCTGGCTGTTACTTCGTTTGTAACGGCAGATAGATTTCATCTGCCCCAGTATTGGCTTAGAAACATATCAATGCGAGGAATAAGCAAAAAAAAATTTTCGCTCTTTGTCTTCGCGAAACGATTGCCAAATATTGCCTTAGTAGATCTATAATGATCTGCTTGACATGTACCACGTTACAATCCCGGTTCCCCCAGTGTCTCAGATCTTAATGTGGAAGTATTATGTTTTCTAGATAATTTTAGTTTATTAATGTGACTTTTTTCGAATTTTTACTGGATCGGATTACATTGAACTGAATTTATGTGTGCTATATGAGCTGAGGATAATTTAGACGACGCGTTACTTATGCGATGCAAAACGTTTGAAGCGACCTAGTTGTTACTTCATAAGAAAACTGCCCTCGGGACAGTTTCCATTGCAACCAGCCCTAGACTCTTAGCGAATGCAAATTTATCGGCAAGTATGTCTCACCCTTGCTATATTAATTACTAATTAAAATTGTAGCAACGTGCGTAAGTAGGGATGCTCCTATCGTATCGGATCGATTTAAAAGTATCTGTTCCGGGGAGTATCGTATACTGAAATACCGGTACACATTTGACCCAGGATATTTACAAGGTTAATTTATACAAATCTTAGACCTACTACAGCAAATAGAACTATAGAAATAATAGTGGTGGTAACAATAAAAAAATCAACAACGAATAATTACAAAATCAGTATTAGAAATACATCTATTAAATAGCATACTAACTTTTATAAACGCTTAAAAACTTAAAAAGTAACACGGAAAAAATGACTAAAACGCATTCATATTTTCCAACAAACTTAGTTTTATAAAGGTATATCAACACCAATGGCGTAACTACAAAAAAATGGCCTCGATGCAAAAAGTTGGAATGGGCCCCCACCCTATAAAGGCAAAAAAATAGAAAATGCCTGTACACGTGTACATGCATGATAAAAAATAATAAAGCAGTATACCCGCAGTTTCAAAACATAAATTATATTTTAAACATAAATAAAAACATAAATTTTCATAACACATTCCCGTTGTTCATTAAACATTTAAAAAAATTAAAATGGTTTTTTTCTGCTATTCGCATTCGCCAAATCATGAATTAATTTTGACACTTTTATTTTCCGAGCCTCCTCTGCATCTGTGCTAAGTAAGGCTAGAGCAGATAACCGTTCTTGCTTCATTGTGTTTCTTAAATAATTTTTTATTAATTTTAGTTTTGAAAATGATTCTGCGAAAACGGGAATTGACAAAAATAATATTAATAAGGAGCATACTTCAGAAAAACTATCGCTCATGTTGTTATATTTTATAATCAATAGCTCAGCAAAATCGCGTATTGTTTTAAGATCGTTTAAGTCGTTTTTGAGGGTTTTTTTCACAGAGCAATAATTGTAAAGGAAGCAATTCAGAAAAATCAGATGAAAATGTCTCCTGAACTTTTGTTGCGCATTTTATAATCACGTTGTCGTCCATTTCAATTATTTTAGATGGAGTTAGAAATGCGAACAAATTTGCAACTGTATGTAGTCCTTCAAATCTTTTGTGAAGTTGTGCTGTAACAATAGCAACAACACTATAAAAATATTAATTTTAAATAGCATTTATTCATTTTCAAACCGATGATCTTGTGCCAATTCGTCAAAATGTTTTTTTGCAGTTTTATCTTAAACTGGCTAGGAATGCCCCATTTATGCGCAATATTTTTTGCCTCTTGGGTTACATTTTCAAATAGACTTCTTAAATTTTTAACTTCAGAATATGATGTTTCCAAGTAACGTGCAGCTTGCTCAATATCCATGTTTCCAGCCAATACTGCTCAAAATTTATATAAGGCTGGATGACACAAAACAATAATAGTTTTTCTCCATGCTTTGTATTATTATTTTGAACTAAAAAAGCGTGTTTTTAGAATTCTGTGTGGGCCCCCGAGCCAGTGGGCCCCGATACCTAGCATCGGCTGCATCTGCGTAGTTACGCCAGTGATCAACACTACAACTGTATAAGCAGCATGTTATAAATATTTAAGCTGAATATGAAGTTTTTATTGGATATTTAATCATTATCATAAAATTTGTTGGGATATATGAGAGCTCCAGTCCGACAGAATTAGTCATTCTTCTTAGAATTTATCAATTACGATTTTGCTGTAGCAGCCGAAACCCGAACTGTAGTATGTACACATGTTAAACAGGAAGATTTCGGCTCCGCAAAATTATTTTGCTTTGATTTTTATATTCGAATTTGTAGAAGCTGAAAATTACATATTGAAAGTTATCGATGTTCGACCATCTCGCCCTTACGTCCATATAATACGAAATATAAATATCAAACAACCTCATTAAGATTGTTTCATTTATTTTTATGTTAAAAGTAAAAAAATATTAAATTAATGTCAAAAGATGAGTTATTGGAACCTAGGTGGCAAAAACCTTGGATCGGTTCTGACAATAACCAAAAATAAATTGTATCGTATTGTATCGCTTATTGAAATATTGGTACAAAATATCGACAATCGAAAGACAAAGTACCGGTACTTCAAAATATCGGATCGTACCGCATATCCCTATTAAATGTAACTATTGTTAAATATAGATTTTAAGTCCCCGAACATAAATACATGTGATCAGCTGTAGCTATTTCTTACGTCACTACTCAGAAATTCTAAATGTCCTACGCCTATATGCAACCAATTTAACAATATATGTAGAGCAGTTTTAAAAAAGTAATTCTTTACGCCAAGTAGTTATGCAACCGTGGTAGTAATATTAGAAACCTGGCTAAATAGTTCACAAGTAACGGCGCTGGTGTAGGCCGCCAGGGGTTCCACTGTCGCAGTGGGAACCTTTGAGGCGACGTCGCCTTAAGTGACCAGCATGTCGCCACTACTATCCTCACATCGGAAAAATTGTTGTTTGAAGTGGCCTGGGAGGTATATATATATATATACATCTTGCTAACATTATTGCTTCCTTTCACAATCCAGTGTTATTGCGTCTACTAGAAAACGTGGCGATAGCCTAAACTATGAGGTGAATATTGGTAGATAAGATAGTTTTCTGCCCAAAGAACACCATCAGATTTACAGAAATCTAATTTTCGTATATTCATTTTTTTACATTTCACGCACTGTGTTGACTCCTTTCAAATTAGCCTTACTTGTAGAATATTATGGCGTCCGTGCGCTGTTGCCAAATCTCTAGACTAGCGATATCAAATGAGTATGATGCGTAAGCTTTATTTTGTAATATTAAGCAACTTCTAAAAGTGCGGATCTGGAATGGGGGGAATTTTAAACCCTTTGTATCTGCTATGTTTTTTAAGCTAGAATGGTCGTTTTTGGCACATATTTAAATGTCCTTTTAAAAAGGAAAAGGATAGTTACCCCGATTAGTAATATTTAGTAGTAAATTGGTGGAGTCTGTTCCTAAAATAGTTCACCAATATTTGAAGAAGTTTGATTTAGAGTTTTTGTCAAATTTCTACATAAATCACAAAATCTAAAAAAACACGACGATGAAAATTAAACACGTTTTTAGAACATTTAAAAACTAGCATATGAATATTTTATTTCAGAGAAATTAATTTTAGAATATATAAAACAGTTAAACAAGTCTAACAAGTTTTAGAAAAAAGTTAAACATTTACAATTTCTAAAAACAAAGTTAAACAATCTTAAAATGTATAGAAAAAAGTTGAACAAACTATATAAAATTAGTAAGTACATTGATAACATATATTTCATAATGTAAAATTACTGTAATTTGTATAACATTACAAATCGTAAAAAATTAATATTTTAATTCACTGTACTGTTGCTTTAATATTTAATACTAATCGTGTAAGTTGTTTTTCTTTTTATTGTATTCATTTTGTATGAAAACTTTAATTTTGAGCCAATCTTTGTTTTGTAGTAATTCTGGATGTTTTGCTTTTAGTTCATCACATTCCTTTCTTTTGGGAGGGTTACTACTTTTGATATGATTTTTGAAGAATAATTTCACAATTTGCTTTTGTGCAGTGGTCCAAGGAACTAAGGTACGACATTTTCTTCTTTTCGGAACCGGAGGGGGTGAGGCAACAATATGTGCTTTGGATGCACTTGCGCAATTAAGATTTGTTAAAGAGTCCTCAGCAATTATGTCTTCATCATCACTTTCAACGCTTTTCTCGTCATTATTGAGCAAATCTTCTTCCATGTTAATATCTATCTCATCTAAAGACTTTCCTTTAAATTTATTCGCACCACCTTTTTCCATTAACAAAAGCAGTTTTGAGATTTTAGATGTTTGGTATATTTCATCTGGAAGCCTATAGGAATTCCTGTGAACTCCCACAGTGTGGCCCATAAACGTAGCTAGCTGTTCTATTTCATTTTCGGATAAACTGAAAAGTTGTGAAAGAGTAGCAAGGTGCTTGCGAAGACGGGTAGATGTAATTGATGATGGGTTTTTTGCTCCACAACAATTGGCGAATTTATTTAAAATTTTATAACCAATTATATGAGACAATGAATTTGCCTTTGCAAACAGATAGGGATTTTCTTTAGCAACAAAGTTGTGTCGCACTTCAAGCAAGATCTTAATGTGGTTTTGAACATCGGCACTAAATAACACCGGAACGCCTCTTCCTCGCTTTCCTCTTATAACCACCCTCTTTAGGGCTTTCAAGAGCATTTGTTCCGTGGAAGATACGACTTTCTGAAATTCTTCATATTGATTTTTTTCTGAAGAACAATTTTCATACGTATGTAAAAGCATTCTCTGTAATTCCCCGGAACGCTTCCTGTTCAATAAAATAACTCTGCAGTACACAGATTCCATCAATGTACTATAGGCAGTAGCGTTTTTTCCCTCTTTCAGCTTTTTTGAAGCATCATCCGCCACTTGTACTAAATACTGTCTTAATAATTGTAAATCACTTGCCAACGGGATTACTGTTACCTTATTCCATCTATTAAGGCTCAAATTAGTTGCTGCTTGTGACGAAATTTCAAATTTCCAATTTGATTCGAACAGATGAATCAGTGTCTTAAGGTTTGCTTCTGCTTCACCAGAAGTAACTGATAAGTATGATGCATGTCTTTTGTAAGCGTATGTTATGGCAATATCACAACATTGTTTTAATGATGTGGCAATGTTCATAGCAAATGTAGGTGACATATATATATCTTTCTCAACATCATACTTTGCTATACATTTTGTTGCTTCTACAAAAAGGTCAAAGTATTTTGGTTGTAGCGCTGAAAACATATCTGTAATCGATGGCTCAAGCTCTCTAACTTCAATAAGTATTTTGGAAAGTTCCCTCATCTTACGCGAAGTGACATTGACGAAATGCTTTTCCCTATGTGTATTTAGGTATCTTAATCCAAATGTACAAATTAAAGTATCATTTTTAGCCACCAAAGACACTTTATCTGCGCGCATACGAGGAAATACTTCCTCCTTCAGTCGCCTAGCAAACTTTGAATTAACGAGTTTTGTTTGACCTGCAGCCTGAGCACTACCTTTACAAATACCACCCAGACACTTTTTTCGATGGCGATATAAAAGTTTGGACGAAAAAAATCCAAGGCAATTATCACAAGGTAAAACGGATCTACCTTGAACATATGTTTGTCGCACCGGTTTGAAACACTCTTTCCCACTTGCTAAAAAGTTTCCCTTTCTTCTCAGATTATCCAACAGTTGTCTTCTCTCTTTGCTTTTAATAGGTTGCGACAATATTTTTGATACTTCTGTTTCCATTGAATGTCTTCTAGTGATATGGCGCGCAAAATTCTGTACTTCTGTTTCACAAAAATAGCAGTAGTCTCGTTTTCTAATATAAGGCACTTTAGAACATGAAGATTGTGTATTGTGAAGCTGCGTACTGGAAACAATCATATTTTCATCAATTTCAGTAGATTCTGGAAAAATTGACATCAGATTTTGTTTTCCATTCCCGATTGAACCTGTTTCTTTGACATTTTGCAGAAAAAATTCGGTGGAACATTGGGTTTTATTTGCAGTTTTTATATTAGCTGTGCTGCTTTCTATTTTATGTTTCCTTCCTCGCGTAATGCCGGTAAATATTTGTGAAGTACCAGTGTTGCGGAAATCCTGAAATTGGTTAACAATTATAAACTCTAGGTACTTGCAAATATCTACTACTTGGACTGACTTATTTTACAACGCAATTTTCACGTGAACATTAAGAGGAGTCTATATCAAATAAGAAGCAGCCAAACATTTTGTCTGTTTCTCCTTTGCATCTGATTTATACTGAATTGATGAATAACTTCCCATTTACTTAAATTTATCAGAATTCTAAGATGACTAGGTTAGTAGCTATCTTTATTAAATAAAACACTTTTCAATCTAGATTTTTCTCTTGGATTTAGCTAAAAGCCGCTATTTGCACCAATTCAGAGAATAGCAGTCCTTGATATGTTACAGCTGCAGTTGTTTAACAAATGTAACTTGCTATAGCGGCAAAAAATTCAGAATGATAGATGTTTCCTTTGTAAATGTAGTTTTACTCATAGGATCTACTAAGAAAAATGTTTTTGACTTAAGTAATTACTATCAACTTTATTGTTCATAGTTACTTGCATGTGCTATGCCTAATTAATTATTAAATGCATGCAAAAGTCGTAAATTTTCGGAAATTTTGGCAGCAATAGCACATGAATACTACTAGGAAATTCTGGTTAATGCTATGTTCATGGTAACAACGTTGAGAACCAAGACCCTGTGTCTTCCCGTGTTTTCTAATTTTGTGTCATTGAACTTAGCATACTGAACTCGAAATGATATTTGGGGCTATATATCATTTTACTAAATTCTATATTATCCTGTACTAAAATAAATTAGTAGCAGAGGTAAGTACGTTTCCATAAATTAAATTGATCTTTGAAGGGTGTAAATTTATTAGTAATAATGTATTAAAGACGAATGATTTTTCCGGTAAAAAAAATTACGAAAGCCTTCAGATCGGAAATTTGATAAGTTGGTTTGTATCGTCAGGTTACCAAAAATAAGAAATCTTAATTTAAAAAATGAGCAAAATCATAATCCCAAATACATGTTCTTTGCCATTTGCCCTGATTAAAACAGAATTTTAGTATTTTGACACTATAAAAACACTTAATTGGATGAATTTTGAAAAATCATGGTATTTGATTGAATAGTAGTAAATGCAGAAATAGTCATTTAAATTTTGGTAGATACTTACCTCTTCGTCGCTCGGATAATAAGATGAGTCGCTACTGCCTGATGCATGGAATGGATCTTCTGGTATTGGTGGTATTACCTCATCATCATATTCATCTGCTGAATCTACCTTACTTTCACTTTTCTAGAAAAGCACCAAAATATTATTTGGAAAACTTCATTCTTAATATATCCAAAAGTATACCTGGTTAAAGCTCTCTTCCATTGTTTCTGTAGGCAAAGGCGGAGAACTATTTGGTGCCTTAATTGTCACAATTTGATGTACAATAATTTTTTTGTCGGGATTTGATTTATTTTCTTGTTTTGCCTGGGTTTCCCCATGAAAATCATGAGTAATTGTCGGCTAAAATATGAATAAATGATTATTTATTGTAACTCTACCGAACCGTACAATGTTGGAAAAGGACGTTTCATAGAGGAAGTCAAAAAAACGTAGAATGAATTGAATTAGGTCTAATTAAACAAAATTTTAGAATCAGTTTAAAATGAAATAATTAAAGCTTCGCTGTCGGGAGTATTTTCTAAACAATCCAGCTGGTCGTGTAATCTGGCCAGCATTATCGGCAAGTCACTATGCACTTAATACATTACTGTTGATAATTCCTGCAGGAATATTTTCTTAATGTCCCATAGAATCGCTTGAAAACATGCCCCAAGGTTTACTGTGAGAAAACTAGATTTTTAAAAATCGTTCTCCTTATTGAAAATACAAAAATATCGATCTAGTGGCTGAAAATTTTGATTGAGGGATCTGCGTATACGCAAAGTTGTTTATCACTTTTCAAATAATCCTTCAAATTAATTCCTATATCAAACACCCGTTACGTTTTTTTGCACAAAAGGCGAGAAACGTCATTTTCTCGTCTTTTCTTTTTTTACAAACTTGACGTCTGTATTTTTTTATATTAGAGTTTAAAATGATTTCTTTCTTATATTTTTAAATAGGCGGAAAATGCATGTAACAACAATAATAGGTAAACGAGAAAACATATTAACTACCAAGCAACTTGAACATTAGATGCCGTACTAATTTCATGCTTTATATATTATTAATTCTGTAAAATTTACTTAATGTTCTTATTCTCGATGACCTCAAGGTTTCGGCATGTGTTGTTGAAGAAAAATGTGTTTATGTAAAATTTTAAGTTCCCTAATTTACTTTTCGAAAATACAAAATGCTGTGAGCTTTAAAGTGAAATGCATTTATTTCTTGCCATTAACAAGCGCATGCTACTGTTGGCTGAATTGGCCCAGTCCCCAGATTTGCAAATTAAATTTTTTGAAGTTTTTCAAATGGCAGACGATTTTTCAAAATGTAGCGGTTTACCCACAACATATCTTTTGGGATCCTTTTGCGGTGGAACCTTAAGAAAATATTCCCACATGAATTACAGCTTTATAACAATTAATTCCGCCTTTAGCATTAATACAATTAAGTTTCGAAATTCGAATGCGCCAAAACGCAAATTTCTCCCACGAAATAAAAGAAATACTTTTTCCGCAATAGCTAAAAAAAGACGCCAGTATTATTCCATGTCATAGTGTCTGGAATTTTTTCTACTCTAGCTCGTGAAATACTTTACAGTAAGTCAAGTCAATTGTAACATAAGGGAACATCTATTTTGTAAGAACAGAAAAAGTGCATGCCTATCGCACACGAAATGCCATGTGCCATAAACACACTTTTAATTGTCAATGTGACACGGAAGGCACAATTACAACGTTTACAATTAATAAAAAATCAGCACT